>RCHF01001123.1:0-13629 GCA_003987895.1 Neonothopanus nambi
CTATGGAAATGCTCTCCAGGCTGCTTCTATGTCTGGAAATGAGGCAGTTGTGCAGCTCCTTCTCTCCTYAGGTGCAGATGTGAATGCTCAGGGTGGKGTCTATGGAAATGCTCTCCAGGCTGCTGCTGGGTCTGGAAATGGGRCAGTTGTGSAGCTCCTCCTCTCCTCAGGTGCAGATGTAAATGCTCARGGTGGTGACTTTGGAAATGCTCTCCAGGCTGCTGCTGGATCTGGAAATGTGGCAATAGTGCAGCTTCTCCTCTCCTCAGGTGCAGATGTAAATGCTCAGGGTGATGAGTATGGTGGAAATGCTCTCCAGGCTGCTGCTRRGTCTGGAAATGAGGCAGTTGTGCAGCTCCTTCTCTCCTCAGGTGCAGATGTGAATGCTCAAGGTGGTGAATATGGAAATGCTCTCCATGCTGCTGCTTTGTCTGGGAATGAGACAGTTGTGGAGCTCCTTCTCTTCTCAGGTGCTGTGGCAAGTACTCAGAATGGTATCCAACCACATGCTATGCTACCCTCTACTAGAAAGCACTTTAGCAGGATTGAAGATCACCAACCATCCAAGTTCCCACAGCTTTCTTAAATACCCTAACTCCCAGTTGAGTCAATACCTACTTCTCTGGTTTAATCTTATCATGCAGTGGACACCAGCACTAACATTCTCCCCCACCCTTTTTACAATTCTAAGAACATATTTAATATACATCCTTCCTTTGATTCTGTGAATTCACATCTAGCTTAGGTCTAGGGCTGTCTCTTACAATATCACTATTTGTACAATAGTTACCTATGATCATGAAGAGAGTGTGTTTGGTAATACAAGTGAGAATGAGGAATAAGAAACAGACTTGACATTGACATCAGCAAAAGTCTCCCAGGCCTCTGGTCACCAAGAGTCAATAATAAACAACCTTAGAATACCAAGGTCACCTGGGAAACCTAGGATCCTCAGGTCACCATGGCATTACCCCTTTTTGCTGCCCAGAACCTAAGTCTCCTCAGGTCATCTCAGGTCTCCTCATGTCACCCCAGGTCTTCTCAGGTCATCCCAGGTCTTCTCAGGTCACTCCAGGTCACCTCAGGTTATCTTAGGTTTGTCAAAACTACTGAGCTAAAAAGATATTCTCAGATACTCACCACTCACTTTCTTATGTAATCACAACCAGTGAAGAACTGTATACCATTAGTATTGCAACAACTGTGAAATCTATGTATTTACTTTCTCAATAGTCTGATATATCTGTGAAATGTGTAAATTTAGTGAATGCAACTATTAGGAATTGAACTGCTGACCTTGTGACTTTGAAATTTGCAACTAACAGTAGACACAAATCCAACTGAGCCAAGTGGCCATCTATAATAGTCATAACAGACTGTCTAAAGTCACTCTAAGCTAAGTATTTGAACTTGGTCATATCTATGTGTTCTGATTAGATTTTTGTATACATTATATACACTTTCAATACAAACTATTACATTCTGAGTCTAATGGACGAGTTTTTTATGATTATATAAGCAGCTCAATCTAATGAAATCTATTGATTTCTCTGTGTTCTGATTAGATTCTTGTATACATTGTATACATTTTCAATACAAACTATTACATTCTAAGTCTAATGGACGAGTTTTTTTGATTACATAAGCAGTCCAATCTAATGCAATTGATCAAATTTCTTGATCTCTCACTTCAGGTCACCTCAAGGTTACAGATACTTGACCTCAGTTTATCCACTAGACATGACTTTAGGTTGCTCCAGGTCTCTCAGGTCTTCCAGGTCTCCCAGGTCACTTCAGAGTACTTTAAGTCACCAATGTTATGACCTAAAGTGACCTAAGTTACCAAAATTACAGGACTCTAACCTTGGTGACCTAGGTGACCTGAGAGTTACCTTAGGTTACATCTGGTCTAGAGTACTTTTCCTAATGCCTTGCTATTAGTTATACAGACATGACATTCTTACCTACAAGAAAATATCTCTCTAAACACTTCTTTCTTTTCTTCTTCCCTTACACTCTCTTCTGTCTATCCTGTATGGTGCTGGCCTGCTAGCCACCTCCACTTTTGGACAGTGGCTGTGCAGCAGCCAATCTGGGATGGCAAAAATTTTTCAAGGATGCAGTATGCAAGTACTTTGAAGAGATTTGTGAGATGAGTGATATTATATATCATATAGCAACATTTCACATCACATTTGTGGCTGAGTCAAATTTACACAATATATCAAACATTGTTCAAAAGTTATCTCATGATGATGAAACAATCAGAAGGTTTCTTGTGAGGGTTAGGCTCTGGGATATTTGCAGTGGCTAAAAGTTAGGTAACATGCTAAATTAGGATCATTAGTATGCATCACTCAGGAAACACCCAATGTACTTAGGGTAACCTTGGTGACCCTAAGTACATCAGGTGTTTCCTGATGCAAGACTTTCTGACACTAGCCTTTGTTATCTCAAGTGGTGTAAGCATGGCTCACAACATCCTGTGCCTTTGATACTGGGAATGTCTCTATATAGGATCTGGGTTATGAATTGGAGGCAATTCATAAATCTGTCTTTTAGTACAGAGGTTACATGACCAGATCCTATATGCTTACAATATCCTGTGCCTTTGATACCAGGAATGTCTCTGTATAGGATCTAGGTTATGAATTGGAGATAATTCATAAATCTGCCTTTTAGTGCAGCAGCTATGTGTCTGCTACATGCTTACAAGCAGCCAAAAATGTTAAGTAACATGCTAAATTATGATCATCAGTATGTATCAAAACTTTCTGACACCAGTCTTTGTGATCTCTTGATGATGAAATGATGAGTATCTTCAGAGACTCACAGGCTTCTTCTGATGGTTGGGCTAAGTTAGGATATTTGCAGTGGCTCAAAATGTTAGGGAACATGTTAAATTATGATCATCAGTATGTATCAAGGCTTTCTGATACTAGTCTTTTGGATCACTATAATGAATCTGTCTATGGTAAATTTGCATACTATGCACTATATAGYAATTCTAATGTGATCCAAGTATATTCTAATATTAGATGTTTCAGTGCTTCATTTATATTGAAGCCCACACTGCATAGCCTCTATCTAATAGATATCAAGCCTATTGTATGTGAGCTGGCCTTATACAAGTATCAGATCATAATATACATCTGTCCAACATCTGTCACTTTGTTTATGAGTCATGGATTCTCCATCTTATGTATGATACATCAATAAGAGAAGCTGTCCTCACTTCTTCCATTGGGCATCCATTCTCCATCTTATTGCCGAACCTTTAGGTTTGGCTCCTTACAAGAATCTCTTCATGGCGTGTTGGTTTTGCCCACTTCCCACAATACTATCTAAAGCAATCTTATAAATCCATTCCGCGGATCATTTTGTCAGCATGCACAGGTGCTGCGGCAACTATTCTGAACCATCTCAGACTCGACTCTCTCCTATTATCACTGTGAAATTTGAATTGTTGAATTGTCTTCGCTCTCATCTAAATTGCATCTCATTGCCATCTCTTGCTATGTCTGCAAATCAATCCCTGCCAATGGCTTCAAGCTTAACAGTCAGTGTATGCTCTAACATTCCTCAAACCATTGTTGTTGACCGATGGAGAGCCACAGGTGTCTGACTTTGCAGAAGACTGTGTTCACAAAGAATTGGGTTGGTTGGATAGTAACTACGATGTAAGTTATATTTCTTCTATATATACAAGACTTTTCACTGATTTGCATAGACATGTACCGAGTCTTTGACTCGGTGGCACGATGTGCTAGATATCTGGTGTGATGCGCTTGTAAATGATTCTTGGCGCGATGCGCTTGTTAATGATAGTTGGCGCAATGCGCTTGTTAACAATAGTCAGCGCAATGCGCTCGTTGATAGTAGTCGGTGCAATGTGCTTGTTGATGATAGTCAGCGTGATGCACATGTTAACAATAGCCAGTGCAATGCGCCGGTAGATGAAATGCAGTGTGAAGTGCTGGACAATGGTAATCATGGCCGAATGTTTACGACAGGCTCTACCTGTTTCTTAGACTCTCTGCATCATATGGATGTTGACAGATCGTCCCAGCCCTCAGGGTATTTTGGGTCCATTCCTCATCACTTTGATGTTCCACAGACCAATGTTGTCCGTGCTTCATATGCTTCATCTCTGCACAACCTCACTGCAGCCCCAGCAACAAATGATTATGCTTCTACTTTTGTCTCTTTGAGCAACGAGCAGAAGAAACTTATACTTGCTGCTTTGGTTGATTCATTTGGACTGCCTGTCTGTGAATTAAGAAAGCTCACCACTTTACATCTTGGTGTGAGTGCTCGGCAGGCCAATGGCAAAAAGAAAAATCTTGCTGAGCTACGAGATGCATTTCATACTCATGAGTGTGTTTCAACTTGTCTGATGCAACGTATGTGGGCTGAGAGAACTGGTATAGTAGATTTGCCTACTCTACCACAACATGAATTTGTTGCTTGTGCTCATGCACTGAAGTTAAGAGGTGTACAAAGTACTAGCAGAAAGCACAAAGAGGTGACTCAAGAGAACAGCTCTCATTGACAAAAGAAGCAAAAGAGAAATCATAGTGGGCCTGATGATGTGGGGACCAGTGCTGCTACTGACCTCAATGATACTGAATGGCTCAATATTCTTTCCTGGGATGAGAAATGTGAAATTCTGTGTGAATCGTATGATGCTGGTAGTAACTCCTCTATTTGTCAATATGGCCATCAGCAAAATCGACAAACACAAATAAGGTATTTCATAGATTACAAGTCAGCCAATAATTTTAGGTATTAATAATATGTATATAATTTGACAAAATAGTTTCAGTAGTGTATCATATCATAGTAAGACACTGCAAGAAATTTATAGAATATAATTCAGTACAAGAGTTTTCATAGATTGCAATACAATATAATTGACCCCGTATAGACATACATCTTCAGAGCTCTGCATAACCTTCATACCCCTCAAGGTCCTCGACCTCTCCATCCTCTGCTCCCAGGTCCAGCTCCTGTTCCTCATCTAGCTCAATGGAGCTATCCAAGTCTGCATCAGGCTCAGGTTCACACTCGTCATCATCCTCAGTATTGTACTCCAACGCTACATCTGACCCATCTGACTCCATCTGATCTGCCCACTCTAAGTCTTCAATGACTTCACCAGATGCCTCGTTGTACCTCGGAAGAGTCTGTTGATCCACACCAGCATCAGCTTCAAAACCCTTCGTATACTGCCTTGTTGCTTGATGTCCAATACCACCACCACGAAAGCGTATAAACATGTCACGGTCGGTAAAGCTAAAAGTTTTATAAGTACAGAGGTCATAGGAGGTAACAAAATGCAAGTACCTTCCGATGTAGTGATATAACCAATCTACACACTCAACTTCTTTCTTCCGATTAGAGCCCATAACTTCAAGTTGGCAAGCAAGTGAATCTGATTGGAGATACTCAGTTGTTGTCCCATGAGCATATGCTGGAATAAGATGTATGCCTCTGATCACTTGAGCTGGATCAACAAAATCAAAAGCACAAGGATCAGAAGCATGAAGGAAGTGTACTCGGTGCAATCGTTTCGCCTTGAATCCTGATTTATATGTAGTATCGAATTTGAACCATCGCACCCAAAGGAAGTCGACCCGCCTCACGTGCAAGCTCCTTGACTTTGGCCCAAGATGACGGATGTTGGCATGAAAAATACCAATCACACGGCCATACTCATATGGATGACCTGCCTTGGGTTCAGCGGAAAGTACCATGATATCTGGATGAGTCCTAGGATTGATGGAATCCTGGTTTCTACGAAGGTCATAAGTTGTATAATTGATGCGTACAACCTTGTGTTTATAAATCCGGTCATTGACGAATGCCACATTGAGTCGATCCTCATCTGAAAACTCAATTTCATCATACTCCTCTCCAAGAAGTCGATGAAGAATGTGGTTTTTTAGCTTGACTTCGAAATCCTGTCAAATGAGTTTAATAATCAGCCACATAGTAAGGATGGGTCATACATACAGAAACTGCAGGATCGTCTTCATTTTCATCCAACAAGATGTCGATGTCTTCATAGAAACGCTGGCCATTTGCTATGTGATAACGAGCATTTGGGTCAGTGTATGGTAGTGGCTCTGCATCATCTACAGCTGGTGCAAGCCTCATTTTGGGGACACAATTGACTGATTTCATCTTGTGACCAATTTTGTGAAGAACACGCTGACGACGCTCAAATCGTGCTATCTGTGCTGCATGATCTTGCTTGTTTGTCCGGCTATACATACGCTTCACCCACTTGTGAGCGCATTCACCCTTTCACAAGGTTCATTAGACTAACAACAAACGGAAAAGAAAATGGCTCACCACTTGGGTATTGTAAGAGTCAGTTGTACCATAGCGTAAAATTGCATCAGGATAATCACCAAGAAAGTGCAGTTTCGCAGTTGACATATTGAACGACTTCGGTTTGCGGCTAAGCTTAACATCTGACCTCTTGCTTGACTTGGACGCAGCCTCACGGCGAGTACGTGCCTCTGCCTCCCGTGGTAGCTCCTTAGTTTTGAAGGCATTACAAGTTTTTGATGCAAACTGACGGAGGCTTCGTCCGAGGCTGGTTGTTGCAGTTGAGAATGAGAGTCTCATCGAATCAGTCTGTTGGCGTAATTTTGCATAGGCATGCCAGGTAGCTGCATCAAAGAGTATGTCAAGGATGATTTTGTTGTGCTTTTTGGGTACAAGGTCCTCGAAGCAGGGCATAGCACACTAGGGAATGTTCAGTCTCCGCAAATGAATCAAAAATCTATACTAACCTGTAAAATATCCTCAAAATCGCGTGCTGCCAGTTTTTTCATCTGTGATACATTGTTATGGAATCGACGGATAGTGTCACGTCCAAATGTGGGGACCTGGCGGTATCTGTTACAGCAACATTATTCTGGTTGAAAGTGGATTGCAATACTGTGATGAGTACACACCTTTCATTGAGCTTCTCTACCGCATTTGTTTTTTGAGCATATAGAATTCGAATGAGGTGTGTAAAAAGTGCTTTCCATGTTCCTAGCTCAAACTCGTGCATCACATCGACAACAAAGAGCTGGAAGTAATTAAGACCATGCTCCCGCAGTACTACGGAAAATGCATTCTGCAAAAAGACGGTGAGTACAAACTATACAATTGAGAATCATTACACATACTCGAGTCGGAACTAAAGACTCGGAATCGAGCAAACGGCCTACAACACTGCCAGAAACCGCATAGCCCTTCTCATAAATCCAGCCGCGGACACGCTCAATCTTGTCATGAAGGTCATCATCATCCTCTCGGGCCCGAGTCTCTCGAAGCTTCATGTCACGCATTGTACCCATTCCAGCCACCTCTGACTTTGTTATGAGACAGCGAGGACAGAGACAGTTGCCTAGGAACTTGATACATGCCAAGAGAATCCTAAAGATTATGAATTCTTGAGTATTAGCATATCAAAGAACATAGACAGCTTACTTCTCGGGATAATCAGCAGAGTAAGAGAAAAAACGAAGTAAAATGCGACGCCAGATGTTGTCTGCACACAGCACAATGATGCCGTTCACGTATGCATCAACAAATTCGGGATCGAGAATCATTCTCCATATAGCTTGCATTAATTCCCGCTTCAGGTGTGTGACAACATCATCTGTCGCAGCAACTCCATAGTGTTGACGATAGAAGTCTTGAATAGTATCTGGAAGCTATAAAAATAAGTTAGTATCAAGGGACATTACAGCCAGGTACAGTGTACTCATGGAGAGTATGTATGCCAGATGATGCATCGAATATGAAGTGGGCTTCGTATGGATATACTTTGTCAGATTTCCGAGAGCGAAGTAAATTGGCCATAATGATGCTGTACTGAAGTTTGCAAGGTGTGCAGAGTCTGACCATGCCATAATCCACGCAATTACAGTTTCGAGCTGACAGTCGGGTGGACGTGTGGCGTTTCTATCCGCTTCAAGGGCTATATCTGAGGTATAAACCTCACCATGTACTCATTGGACTGGCTCATCCTCTGAAGGCTTCCAAAATTGCTTGAAAGGCTTGACGTGATAGTTGAGGAAAGAAGGATCCTGGAAGGCTGACCTTATCAGCTCAACAGGTTTCCGGTACCATATTCCTTCGACCTCTAACTGCGGCGCTGCTTCCTCCGATTCAAAACATGATCCAGTGTGTGGAACCGAAATTTTGATAGACCCTCGATGCCATATGTCTGCAGGTAATGGAAGAGAAAGGTTGGCAGCCTGATGATCACGCTTCGACTGAGTATCATCAGAATTATATGAGCGTTCAGCTCTATCTAAACGCTCCCGCTCCCGCTTGAAACTAAATCCTTCTAGGTGTGCGGGATCAAAATCTGATTGAAGGAGAACGTCATGAACGAGGCGATCCATCGTAGAGTCAGAAATAACCTGGGTTTCATGGCCCCAGTTCACCAGTCGATACGTCGAAACATTCTTGAAAGGAGCAAAAGGTACTTCTATGTCTGAAGGTGAAGATTGGGAAGGTATAGAGCTCCGAGTCTGCTCAGAATCCTCAGGTGCAGAAGGTCCAAAAACATCGCGAGGCTCGTGATTTTGATCCCGAGTAAGGACTGAAGTGAATGTTGGAGCGTCAGCCACATCATCAATCGAAAAATTGGCGTCAGGATCACGAGATGGTAGGGCAGACTCATAGATGCGAAAAAGTCCAGCGGAGTTGGGAGGTGTCTTGAAGTAAACACGGGGAATCTCCTCAGGAAGCGGCTCTAAGAGATCACGCTCGCCCTGGGTATCTAACCCAGATAAAGTAGCCAGGTTAGGCTCTGGAGAAGCAGGAGGTGAGGGAGGTTGTGGTGAACTTGGTTCAGCTCTATGTGGTTCAACTCTACACTTTCCTTTCAAGATAGCTGTTTGGCTGGATATCTCAAAGTCAGCATATCTTGCAGGAGGTCTCCGTCTACGGGGTGCAAGGGAAGGTCCTGGTTGGAGATCTTCAGAAGGTTTGGGATCGGTAGTACCAACATCAATATCCTGTATTTCTGGTTCTGGAAGCGCTGGTTCCTTTCAAAAGAGTCAGAATTCAAATGAACTCGGAACATATAGCGTACATACCTCAATTGTGGCATTGAGTCGAGCCCCTACATCCGAATTGTTCTCAACATGCTCAATTTTCCTTTTTTTCTTCACAGGAATAACACCTTTCGATCGAGAGAACAGATGTACAGTCGCTTGTTTCCTTTTTGGACAGTTAGGGAGGTGATGGTTGAGTCGTCGAACATCTTCGAAAGCCTTATTGCACGAAAAACAATGGGGCATAAGAGAAATAAATAAGACAATTAAGAGAAATAGTATTTGAATTCGCATTCAACGTCGAATGAGGTGGTAAGAGACAAGCTGGAGCTATGGTCACGTGTACGCGGTTACGCGTACTCCGTTTACGTTTAACTTCTACGCTTGGACTACACACACTGGCGAAGGCAAGATAACGCGCCTTTCCTAACAGCTTAGGCCGCGGATTCTGCCCCTATAGGATCCAGCTAAGCTGAAAGGAGAGGCTCGTTACCTTGACATACGTTCGACGCCAGGCTTCCGACTCAACTACTGTCGCTGCTACAGGCGATGTAAGTGGACATTCTTATCTCCTGATTCGTATTAATATTGGCTCTAGATTCTCTGGGTACGCCAGCATGCGTTGGCATGGTTGAGACTAGCACCGCTGAACGAAGCGCCACCTACAACGCCGTCGAAAGAGCACGAGCCCGCTCCATTCACGATACAAACCCTTCGATTTATGAGACTAGCACCGCTGAACTGAACGACGCGCCACCTAAAAAACCCTTCGATTTATCGATGTTCGACACGGCCGACTTGGCCACCAACAACGATTTCTTCAGTTAGTTCACGCGTTTTACCTTCTAGGCCTCTGTATGACGCTAATCTCAGCTGCTCAGCATATCAAGGAAGGTGCTATTCTTACGGGATACAAGGTGCGTGCGTGCATCGCGCTTGCTATGTTTCCAGCTGTTGACGATACACGCTTGCTATGTTTCCAGGTAGTGACCTCCACGATTGTCTCAACCTACCCCATGACGAAGGCGGTTCCTACCCAAGACTTCCGACTTGGCTCCTGTCGATTCCTCTCCCTTGCGACTTGGCTCCTATCGATTCCTCTCCCTTCTCCTCTTTCTTTTCCTCTTCGAGTCTCCGGGTTTGAGGAGTTGCCAAGGCAGTACCTAGAAAGAAGGACAGTGCATCTACCAGTGCCACAAATGCTGTAACACCGCGGGGACTACGCCTTACAGCACCACAGTGACGTGGCAGCTAATCACGATGCGGTGATCACGACAACGACGACGCAGCCGTGCTGACAACGACGACAAAGACAAAGAGGCCATCCCGATTGACACAGCCCCTGCCTTTCCCACACTTCTCTCACCTTACCTCGTCGTCCCTCGCCTCTCTTCTTGTCTCTCCTCACCATAGTCTCGTCACCTTCATAGTCTTTGCTCTAAACCCCATCATCTTCTCTCGCTTACAGCGCAAAAGACTTGTTCTGTTTCTAACGGACATTCGTTTCTCCCTCGATGTACTACTAGTACCTAGACGTATATACCGACAAGACCCGAACCTCCCTCTGATATATCGACTTAGACCCTCTCGATGTATGTATGTACGCTGACTGTTGAAAAAATCACATCGTTGCACGTGACATCTACGCGACGCGTATAAGTTGACAGCAGCTGTTTTCTCGGTTCTTCATCTATTACCACCATGTCCAAGAACAAGAAGCAAGTCTCAGCTCGCAAGTCTTCATCTCTTTCTCTCTCTACGCATTCCAAGAAGCGTCTCTTCAAAAAGAAACTATCGCCCTCTCCAGAACCTCCCGCCAAGAAGGCCCATTCAAAGTTGAAATCTTCAAAGAATTCTCCAGGATCAAGCAAGAGTAACACGTCAGCAAAACGATCTCATGCTAAAAAGCGGAAGTTTGATCAGATAGCTGCTGCCTTGGACGCAAAAGTTCCCAAAAAACGAAAAGGGTGAGTTCAAACTTTCTCTGTGAATACTAATGCTATACTGACAATGAAATATCCTTAGACCGGACCCTTTGAAATCCTTCGAAAAAGGCGCCTCCTTTATTTTGCGCGGTATCGATCTCTACGTCAACCTTGACACGGTCTTTAGGGTCGGATTTGCAGCTGAAGGAATTTCAGGCTTACTCGACGACGACTTGGAGACGTTACGACCTCAGGCTGATAGCGACGACGAGGGCGAGGATGAGAACGAGGATGAGGATGAGGTGGAGGATGAGGATGACAGTGAGGATGACGAGTCGGACCAAGAGGAAGACAACGAGAAGGAGGACACTGGCAAGGAGGAAGAAGAAGAAGAGGCAAATCCAGATAAAATGTTCGTATATTCTTTCACTTTTTACACTACTAACATCTTCTTTAGGTCACCATTGGAGAAAGACCATTATCTGCGCGCATATAAGCGGATAATGGCTTTTATTCCACCCCTCCGTGGTGCTATCGAGCAATGCGCTCATCGTAACGATTGCGATACCTTCTTCAACATCATCAAAGTGGTGAGCTTTGTCTGCTCTGCGTCTTTCCTGCTTTTACACCATCTTTAGTTGACCAAACATATGAATGCGGCTCGAAATGTCGATACAAATCGCCTCAAGAATCGCATCGAAGGCTACTTGCTTGCCGATCCCACTCAGCCTCTCGAACCGGCATTCATTGATGGTCGTGGTAAGAGCGACCGTGGCCTAAGGCATGATACTGTTGCGGTCCTCTTTGCGCCTCAAAGGTACATGCACGATGTTGTCCTGTGTGACTATGAGTGGGAGCACGAAGAGTAAGCCTTACTGTTCTATTCCTTTGCCGCTCATGATTCATGATTTATAGACTTCTTAAATCACTTCGTAGTCGGGAGATCAAGCTACGTGCAGATGACTTTGCTATTTTCATGTATGATTATAAGGCATGGGATAGCGAGAATCCATTGGAAGGACTGTTCCGTTCTTTTATTCTTGTTCGGGTACGCTAATCCATGTCTTCACTTCTCTCCGACGCCTGATACTCTTTGCTGCTGTTCAGGCATATAAATGTATATTTACAGGTCCTACTAGTGTCTTCAACAGCGGCATTGCAACCAAAGCATGCAATGCAAAATTGCATGGAATGACGGAAGCCACACCCGAAACGATCGCCTATGTTGTGGTCCAGGTATGCTTGTTCTATTCTTTTGTGCAGATGGCTCATCCATATTGCAGGTTCGGTTTGCATTAAGTACAAAAGAAGTCTGGTGTTCGAAGGACGGGACTTATGATCTGCGCAAGCTTTATTATAACGTGGTGTCTCTTCTCAGCCAGCCAACGACTTGGGCTCAAGATACATTGAAGTGGTGGACTCAGTAAGTCCGCAGTATCATGTTGATGTCGTCTTCTGATTACTTTCAGGCAAATTTTCAAGAATATCAACATCGTTGAAGAGGAAGAAGAACCCGAAGAAGACTCCGACATGGCGAAGATTGCAAAAATGGCGTCATCATCAAATACCAGACCATCAACCTCGCCAGACACTACTGGCCCTGCACCTTCGTCAACGCTCCATCAGAAGACGTCAAGTGGACTGTCGAGTACCTCCACTCAGCAAGCTGACGTTGACCCGGAACCTTCTCGCCAAGACTCTGTGAATCCGCTTTCCCGCAACAGTACAGCTAGTCCTCCTCTGCATCAGCATGGCAAGAACATTTCACGTCAAGCTGCTTCAGGTGAAGACTAGAATAACTTTTTCTCCCTTGCTATGACCTCTTCTTTTATGCTGTTGTCTCTGCTATGCTTCGATGCTCTCTTGTGCTAGTGCAACTTTGCTATTCTTTTATTCTTTTTTGAACGTTGCTGTTGTACCTCTGCTGTGTTTTATGTAATCAAATCCACTGTTGCTTGCATGTTTATATATATGATTGTCATTATTCAATGCGACATCAAACAACCTTGCTCACACTTCCTCTAGACATTTTAGCTACCTTGTAAGGTTCACACTTAATACATGCCTTATAATGAGTGTTTTACTTTCTTAAATTACAAGCTCTTATATTGTCAGAAATAGTTATGTACCTTACATGACAAATGTCTCTTTCATTGATTACATGCTCTTATATTGTTAACAATAGCTACTGAGAATATAATCAACGTAAGAGTTAGATGTGAATTTCACCTCATATAAATGTTTGTAGGTAGAGGGGGAATCACTATAATCTCTGACAATGCATAGAAATTTTTTGGAGGATTTCATTCGGTTTTAGGGTATGTAATCACATACATTTTCAGGTTGGTTTTGCTGATGCTGAGTGCTCATTCTGTGGCCTTCTTCAGTGCTCTGACAAAATGTGTCTGATTCCTTGCACAGAATTGGATATATCAGTACTTGAGGCAGCTGTTACTGAACTCCAAGAAAAAACCAACCAACCTGCAATTCCATGTTTCAATCCCCATTCTCTAGTCAATGCCTGCTATCGTCTTTGCACATACTGTAAACAAGAGGTTCATTACACCACTAATGAAAGAGGACAACACCAACACTGTGCTTTCTGTGGCATCCCTCTTCGAAGTTATGCAAAT
>RCHF01001125.1:0-15872 GCA_003987895.1 Neonothopanus nambi
AACGAGAAGAGAAGACGGTTGTCGTCTTCGGTTGGGTTGGCTACGTCTGGTGTGTCGATGGAAGATATGGATGTCGACATGAGGTCTCCGTTGAAGAAACGCGCAAGACGACGGGTGTCGAAGGGATCGAAGGAGTATTACGCTCCGAGGACGGACGAGGATTTGGCTAGACGTTTGAAAGAGGTGCAGATCATTTGTTTTATTTTTTGGGAAGGAAACAGAAGAAGTTGAAACTTTTCCCCTTTCTACTTTTCTCTCGCCAGAACCAAGAAGAACATCAACGTCGATGGGCTCCTGGATCGTTTTTACAGGTGTTGGGAACGCATGTCAAGGGTAAAGCTGCTGCGTCTGCGAGTGGCGCAAGTGCGAAGGCGCTTGCACGGTCCTGGCGTATTTGGCTTTCGTTAAACCCAGAAGTCGACGGTACAGCGATATGGATGGAAAAGAAGTTCTCTGTGCCTGAGGCGGGTGAATGGGTTTCGGAAACAGTGTTTTCGATCCCTCTCTTACCTGGCGCTTCTGCGGGGTATCCGGGAGTCATCGTGTTTGAGTGTACGCCGTTAGATGGGGTTGCAGATGAGCTTGAAAGGTTTGTCTGGTTAGTTGACATCTTTATGTTGCTGAAACTTAAGGGAATGTTCTTTGGATGCAGGAAATATCGTATATTGGACGATTGTACGCGTTTGCGCGACATCGTTCTGTCTTTGCCTGCAAAGCGATACTTTGTTCCTTCCCTCCTGATTTTCCACTGGAGTGAGGGAGAAGGCTTAATGGCTTCTCAGGACTTGCTTGACATGGTTCGTGAAAAGTTATCTACTTTTAAAGAATTCTCATTAACCCTTTCGTAGATCTCTCGGTTCTTGGAAGAAAACCTTTTAGCAAGTACTCGCGTCTTTTCGATCACTGCTGCTACGAAGGACCTCGATACAAAGTTTGGCCAAGCTTTGGAATCGCTGTCGATGGACGTGGAGGGTAGATTGGTTCGGTCCATGTCGCTTGCGGGTGAGATGGAGCTGGAGTTCCTTTTTTGGAAAGTGAACTGACCCTTTTTCTTGGTTTTTATAGCCATCTTCAAGCTCTTCGATGAACCATTCAACACATTTATACAGGAGTGGATGGAGAATTGCTCCTCGATCGGGGACTGTACGTGGCGGCTCACTGCATGTCAAGATTTTTTGAGACTGATTAAGATGCTCGTATAGTAGGCTGGGGGTTGTTTGGGAGATTGCTCTCTGCCGTCATTGATCTTTTGAATGAAATGACAACCCTTGTCTCTGGCTTGATCGAAAAAGTATGTGGGACGAGCTTGCCCGAGTTCCCAGCAAACGAGGTAGATGATATTGAGTCAGTCGTTTACCTTTACTACAAAGCTTTCCCGATTTTTAAATGTTTGATTGATAGGTCGATATATGAGGTCGTCATCCAGTGGCTATCTGGTCTTAACCTGCCCCAGTACTTGAGCAATATCATAACTGACCTGCAGGCGCATCACGATATGGGCAAATGTATGTATCGCGCGCAGCTCTTCCCGGTATTTTCGTCCTAATTCATTTCTTTCGCCCTAGTATTTCCTGCCCGAACGTTCATAGACAATTTGCGCGACCTTACCCAATACCTCGCTGAACTTTCCCTTGGCATTGCTTCATCGCCGTCCGAGACAATCTATCATATTCCATCATCCGCCATCGAGAACGCTCTGCAATCGTTTGCGCAGACGGTGCAGCCTCATCAGGCTTCGTTGTCACAGGCGTTGAACTTGAGGCTGAGACGATCGCCGAAGAGACGTAGTTTGTCCAATGCCGATAGTCCTTCGAGCAGGTTCGTATTGCAATTACCATCTCCAGTCTTTTAAACATATTCAAATTTTTGAACTCCTGTAGTAAACGCCTTCGACTGTCTGCTTCGGCTTCAGCCTCGGTGGGCTCCTATCTCAGTCGCAGCCCGACGCCAAATCCAAATCCGAACTCCGGTCCTTATATGAACGGCCGAGACAGCCCCTCACCGAGCGAAAGTAGTATGTCCGTCGCCACAGCTTCAGTGCAGGAGACGGCGGCACCTACGGTCACTGTCGCAATGCTTCGCGCGCTGACGAAGAATTTGAAAGAGAAATATGGAGGCCCCTGAAATTAGAATTGTCATCGGACACGGGAGGACCTCAATGTTGTAACTCTAACTTATATACCTTAGCTGTTTTTGGATCTTTGCATTGAATAGTTGTATTGTTAGCTACTTATTGCATTGCTTGCTATGAAATGAACGAGTGGCAACTGAGTTGGGCCACAGTCAGTCAGTCACCATTGCGACGCCCGAAAAAGGGAAAGCAGTGATCCGGATTATTGTGCGACGCGATACAAGAACAAGTTGACAACTGCTCTCCTCATTGCCTCCTCCCCAGTTTCCGTTTTTCTTTTTTTTTACTCTTTACTTCTTTATGGTTTCACTTACGGAGCGTCAACAGCATGATTTGTATGTTTTCGTTCTATCAGCTTTCTTCGTGGAACCGACTTGTAAACTTATACAGGGACAAGGCCATTTTAAACTACTTGCGATCTCGTAATTTCTCTCAAACGCTGGCCGCATTTCAGGAGGAAAGTAAACTCGGTGATAGTACTCCGGCGCCTGCAGACCCGAAACTAGATGGTGTATTAGAGAAAAAATGGGTTGCAGTACTCAGGCTTCAGAAAAAAGTATGTCGTCAGAGATCTTACCTCTAATTCATCCACTAATTTGTTACATCTCAGGTTCTGGAGCTGGAAACCCGTATAAACGCGATGCAGGAAGAGCTCCATTCTTCGCCAGCTGAACGTTCAGCTACAGCAATAGATTGGTTACCCAAGGGAACACCGCGACACTCGTTATCTGGCCATCGTTCGCCTATTACTCGTGTAGCCTTTCACCCTGTTTTCTCTATGATTGCGACAGCAAGCGAAGATGCTTCAATTAAGATTTGGGATTGGGAGACGGGGGAGTTTGAAAGGACGTTGACGGGTCATACGAGAGATGTGAAGGACATCGATTTTCATCCCCGAGGAACGTTCTTAGGTACGTATTTTTGGTCCTGTACTGCGCCAGTACTACGTCCTCATTATACGCATACAGTCTCAGCATCATCTGACCTTACTATCAGGCTGTGGGATACCTCAGTCTGGGATCGCAAGGGATACAGCGGCCAATCGCTATATGGTCACGACCACATAATATCTTGCGCGCGCTTCCTCAACAACGGTGACTTTATCGTTAGTGCCAGTCGGGACAAGACGATAAAAGTCTGGGAGGTAGCTACTAAGTGAGTAGGACGAGGCTCCTCGTTGTTGCAACCTTGAAACTCAACCCTGGCAGGTTTTGTGTTCGTACCATTTCAGCGCATGACGACTGGGTGCGGTATGTCGTTCCCTCTTGTGATGATCGACTACTTGCGAGCTGTTCAAATGATCATGTATGTCAACCCTTGGTATCAACGTATCCCCTCAACTGACTCATTTCGCTGTTCTTCTTAGATGGCGCGCATCTGGGAGTACAAGACTGGAGAAATGAAGGCTGAGCTGCGAGGACACGATCGTCAGGTCGAAGTTGTCGTTTTTGCACCTGTTAACACGTATCCGTACATCCGTGAGCTCGTCGGGACGCCACAGGTGCAATATCATATCTTCCGCCAAGTAACAGAAAGAAGGCTAATTTTCACCCATAGGATACTTCATCCGAACCAGGCTTATATGCTTTCACTGGAGGACGGGACAACCTAATAATGATATGGGAGGCTCAGTCCGGGCGTCATCTGAAAACTCTGGTACAAACCAATCTTTTTCTTTGAGAGAATTACTCATTGGCAATTTTTCTCTCCCTTAGATCGGCCACGACGGCTGGATCCGCGGCCTCGAGTTCCACCCAAACGGCAAACACCTCATCTCAGCCTCTGACGACAAACATATGCGTATATGGGATCTTGCTAGCGGTAGGTGTACCCGCGTTGTCGAGGCTCATTCGCATTTCGCTACCTGTATCGCTTGGGGAAGGGCGACGAGCGGTGGGGCCGTCGCCAAACCTCAGACGAACGGCGTGAATGGTGCTAATCAGAATGGAACTGATGCTGTTCCTGCGAAGAGGAGGGTGAATGTCGTGGCTACGGGCGGAGTGGACTTGGTGGTCAATATTTGGACACCGTGATTTTTCCTTCGTGTTCCCTTCTGCATTACCAAGTGGCCGTCGCCCATCTGGCTTTACTGCGTTAGACCTTAAGGGTGTCTCTGTCTACTCGACTACGAATGCGTTCAATGCGTTTTTCGCTAGCCATCATTCGTTCGGGGTTGTGCTCTCCTACACATCGGAGATGTTCATATACCTTACCCATTCGGAATTTGTATACCATTAACTCGCTTACCGTTCGTGTCTTGCTTTCTTTTCTCAACACGGTAATGGCATGCTGACTGGTCGTTATTTTTACAGAACTATGGATGGATTATGCAGTCATTACAGTTCTCGGAAAGATAGTGGGAGGAAATACTACTGTATACTTTGTGCCATTTAATCTTCATTGTCAATATCTCTCTCGCTTAGTCAAACTTGCATTTTTTATGTGCCCGTATAGTGCTTGCGAGTGGTCACAGCATCCGGTGTGAGGTCAGATGTTCAGAACTTGATTGTGAATAGACGAAAAAACAGAAGTCAAATAATGGTTCTGCTCAAAAGGTACATGTAGTCCAGATTCATGATGATCATGAGTACAAACTGCACAAGAAAGGATCGACGGGGAGTAATAACAGTAAAGATAAAGAACGGATGCATAGACCCGATAGTTGTTCGAACCAAGCAAAGGAGAAGAGGAAAGTCCAAACAGAAACAAGAGACGAGGAAAGGAGTATCCATTGAGGGGAAGAGACAAGGTCCGTTGCGGACTTGACTTAAACGCCCGGAAGGGTAAATCCAGGAAGATCAGGCCAGTTACCCAGTTGACCTGGGTCGCCACCAATACGCACCCACGCGGAGTTGGATGGGGTACCAGCATCGTCGAGGATGAAGAGCTGGTGCCAGCCAGGCGGGCTGACGAAAGCGTTCGGCGGCGTAGTAATCGTACAAGTTGTCCCAGAGCATGAGAAAGCAGGGAAAATCGTACGAGCGCCCATAGCGTTCCCGTGCGTACTCGAGACGGCTGCATTGATACGCATATTTAGTGAGAACATTCAACATGAGAGCTGACCTCCGAAACTCACCAGCTACTAGAGAGACCTTGATGTTAGCAATTGAACCGTGGAATACTTGAACGTTTGTAATGGTGAAAGTTTGACCGTAGCTGAAGTCGGTTTCAGAAATGTTGAACTGAGGTGGTGTGATGCCTTGGTTAAGGTATGGAGGGATATAAACCTGGAAAGGAAAACATATAAGAATGTGGCCCACATTCCGAGATAAAAAAAATCCTGACCTCGATTCTCATCTCCTCAGGGAAACCAGGCGTCTGCGGGTCCGAGCCAGATACCAGAATGCGACCATCCGGAAGAAGAATAGCCTCGGAGTGGTACATACGTGCTACAATCGTGTTGTTCAAGATAGAGAAGCGCTGGTTGACTGGTTGAGTAGGGTCGTAGAGCACAGCGTTGAGATTGGGGTCGGAAGCCAAACCGAACCCGGCTACACCTTCCATGGCACCGTTCAAGATCATGAATGTGCCATCAGGAAGGGGAACCATGCAGGTCATCACTCGTCTAGAGGGCTATAAGTTTATATATGCATTGTTAGCGTGCAAGAAAAAAGACAAGAGAGTAAGAATACCTACCATACGCTCCAAAGTCCAAGTAGCATTTTCAACTTCAGGCTCAATCGATACGCAGTTGTCTAAGACTTGTGCTGAAGTTCATTCAAATATACATATCAGTTAGAAACACATCGTTGGGAGTAAAACGATGCCGTACCAGGTCCCGGAGTAGAGCCACCGCAAATTAAAACACGGAGAGGATCGGTGTACGGCGCATGTTGAGGGAACACTACCATGGAACCTTCAAGAGGGTACGTGCGGCCTCCGAGGACTGAAGGGTAGCGATACACGTAAATGAGACAAGAATCACGACGGGGCCTAGAACCAAAGAAACTCACAGTTATTAACAGCTGCGGGCATATTAGGCAGCGTCGTAATGGTATCGAAAGTGGCAGCATCTAGAATTCGAGCTTCATTGTAGTATGCTAGATGCCGTCGTAATCGTCAGCAGGAAGGAAGCAAAGACTTGTATGAACGGGAGAGACTAACCAACGAAGAGATGGCCACTCGGCAAGACGGTGATGAAGGGGTATAGATTCCAAGGGTCTGTACGATTGAGGAACTCAAGGAAGACAGTCGGGCCGACCGCTGGAAGAAGCTCGAGACTGGGTTGAGGAGATGCGTTACTTCCTGTCTCGCCACCCATGACCAGGATAGAACCGTTTGGAAGCATTGCAGCTGTAGGATACCATCGACCAGCCTAGAAATTAATCTTGAGCATTTTTGACAGAAGTGGAGGGGACAATCTAGTACCTGTAATTTCAACTCATCTCCGTTTTCTTCCCAGTCATTGGTTCCGTTGACACCGGGAGACCCATCAGGAGTATACAACCTGATTCCGAAGGTAGAGTCCAACGACCAACCTGAAAAAGACGAGAAGAATCAGCACCAAGGACGAAAAGGGGAAAAAGAACAAAAAGGAAGAAAAAAACTTCCACGTGGACTCACCTCCTACGTTAATCTGACGAGCACCCTTGTCAGGAAGGACGATACTTCCCGAACAGAATACGTCAGTCTTTACATGCATCTCACGCCATGTGAGAGAGAAGTCTTGTACGAGACTGAGATCAAGCTCATAGGCACCGGTAGAGTTGTCAAACCTAATTTAATTATAGGCGTTAATATCGAAAAAGGATTCCGAGGGAAAGCCTTTTTATTTCCCCGGTTTGGTGTTATGTTACGTACTCGGATGTACCAAACTTCTCTAAGAATGCGACCTTGTTGTTTACACCGAGAGTTGCAAGGAGAGGTACAATGACACTGGGATTGGTAGTTGTTCGTTAGACCTCAAAGAAAGAACTGAAACACGTTGATAAAGAACTCACCCAGGAACTAAATGAAAATTAGGTTACGAGCCCGAGTCCGTCAGGATGGGGTATCCTACTGCACTAAAAAAACCTGTCTCACCGAAGAACTAAAACCCATCCACGCGTATTAGAAAACCAAAAACTCATGATAAAAGGTCCAAAAAACTTACTTCATAACGACCAATATTATCAGGCGTATGCCAAACATTCATTGTGCCATTCCAGGTATACATCTGAAGCCTAAGTCCACCACCACAAAGGTGAATAGGATCACCAGAACATTGAACATTACAATCCGTTTCTGGTGCTTGCGTAGATCCGCTTGCAGCAATGTCAGTGATATCTCCGCAATCTGATGATCATTCCATCACAGAGGACAGAGGATAGAGAAGACGTTAGTAGACGGAGTAGATGTGGTGGGATGAGACGAAACTTACAACACTCATCACCGAACTCCATTCCAGCAGCAGTATATCCAAAATCGGAACATTGACTTGCACAAGTTTCAACGGAATTGTTTAACGTGAAGATATTCTGCCAAGGAAGAACACGTTGACCGTCGTTGTTCGGTTCATCACTTCAATGTCATCGAGTTGGCACCGCATAGCATCACGTCGCAGACAGAGTGAATGAGAACATGAGATTTTGATCGAGACGAGGATGTGTAACGGGCAATACTCACATGTAACATCCTGCATAAGTCCAATTCCCAGGAAGATCAGTAGTTTGAGCTACCGGTACCGGAAGCGTGGTGATATTGTTCGCGTCGGAAGAGTAAACTGAGAGACGGTTAGGTCCGCCACAAGCTTCACTAATCACATCGTTTCAGGTTAAAGAAAGGAGACTAGGAAGAAGAGACGACGAACGTTGCGTTCCCAGCACATCCCATGTTACACGTCGATTCATCAGCCACAACAGCTCCGTTGATGAGTCTGTCACCGCAGTCTAGATGACAGTCGGTCAGAAGGTCCACCCCCTTCAAAGACGTGGCAACGATATCTGATACTCACAGCATTCGTCCTAACGAAGATGGCAACAGATGATAGCACATAGCACATAGCACATACACATGGTTTTGGAAAGGACGAGAAGAAAAGATGAAAGGTGAATCAGCTCGAGCAGCCAACGTCAAACCCAAAACAGAAAAAACTCACACTAAACTCCATCCCAGCAACAGTAAAATTCTGACTGATACAAGTCGCAATACACGACTCGACAGTATTATTAGGACCAGGGGTCTGCGTGAATTCAAAGATTCTTCCATGAGCATTGTCGCTGTAAAAGAACCCAACCCATACAGGAGTCAGTCATAAGTCAACAAGTTATCAATCACCTGGAAGAGAAATAAAACACATACACATAACAAGCCGCATAACTCCAAGTCGACGGAAGACCTGAAGTGACAGGGAAGACAGTCGTACTATCTCCTCCTCCGCCGCCACCACCACCAGCGGTATTGATAGGAGGAAGATTGTCCCCAGTATAGTTGTACAAATTAAGTCTGTTTGGTCCACCACAGAATTCGGTCGTGTTGCCCGCGCATACCATGTTACAATCCGAAAGAGCAGTTGGCGCTCCATCGTTGTTTATCGCGGTGTCGCAGACTATTCAAAGGAAAGGGGAGCAGATACGAATCCGGAAAAGGCAATAGACAATTGCTTAGTTAGCTATTTCTATTCTTTTGGGAGAAGAGGACGTTTTCACTTACAACATTGATCTGCAAACTCTGTACCAGCGTATTGATAACCGGCATCGAAACAAACAGTCGTGCAACCTTCAATCGTAGTCGGATCAAGTGTGTTAAGACCAACAGTGAGGGTACGTCCATTGCCGTTAACATTATCGCTTGAGAACTACCATGAGAACCTTCACTTCTAAGTAAGGAAAAAAGAAGCGTCGTACCTATAACACCCAAGGAAGGTCCAATTTCCTACTTGCTGAACATCGACCGGAGGTGGAGGCGGAGCTGCCCCACTCCAAAACAAATTCAAACGATTTGCAGCACCGCAGGTTTCGTTTGCGTTACCGATACAGGGGGTGTTACAGTCCGAGAGAGACGCGTTGGTTCCGCCGTTTTCGATAAAATTGTCGCAGTCTAGAGAGAAGAAGGGATTGAAGGTGTTATATTCAGAATCGGAAGCGGAGGGAAGACGGTGAGAGACTTACAACACTCCTCACCGAACTCAACGCCGGCAAAGATAAACTGTTTCTGATCACAAAAAGCAATACAATTCTCGACAGTCATGTTGGTCGCGCTGGCCGTACTAGCTCCTGTGAGCGTTCGAGCCGCTACGTCGTCGCTAAATTATGAGTATTAGCAAATGAGTTTCTTCTCGAAGGGAACCGAAATCATGGAAAAGAAGACTTACGTGAAACATCCTCTGGAAGTCCAATTCCCTGGAAGGGTCGTGGGGACCGACTGACGACGATGTTTAACGAATCCACCACCGCGAGATGATAAATGAGTGTGGGTGTGATCATGGGGTGCTGAAGCAAGCGTATTCTACGCATATAATGACAGATGAGAGGAGGGGAGGGACAGAGAAACATAAATCCATCAACATTTCAACATAGAGAGGAGAAACTAGTTTTTCATACGTACATAAAAGAAAGACAAGGCAAGTGCCACCGAGAACGGTTTAAGATTGAGTATAGCCATCACCCTTCCAGTGCTGCAGTGACTCGAAGGTTACAGTTGGGGAGGGGGCTAGAGACCGGATACGAGTCCATAGACTTTTTATACGCCAGACTTGAACTGCTGGTACCTTTCCTGATCGACGATCAGTTGAGACTGGTGGCATTCTGACCAGTGGCACTGGCAGGTTCAAGTCATCCCCCCCTCCACCAAAGGGTCTAGGTTTCTAGCTTTACTAGTCCGATTTCGTAAGATTCCGATTTTTTTTCTCTTCTTCGTTTCAGTTACTACGGTTAATTCCGAAGTAAAGGAAAAGGAAAAGGAGAAAAAAAAATTGGCCAGGATAGGACGTAGAAGTCGTATGAGCGCTCGCATGGACAGTCATGATGTTGATGTCAAGACGTACCTTAATACCTTACATAGCTCAGGTATTACCTTACTATTCCCCGTTCTCCGCTCCCCATTCCTATTACGAGAATCCGGAGCTAGGACTTAAACTCTATTAGCATCGTACAAACATAGGTTCATGCGGGAAGGAGGGGCCCTACATACCGTTTAATAATAATTCCCATCCCATTCCGTCCTCTTCAGTCCTCGGCGATCCCATTCGTTCCTCAAACGAACCCAACCCAGAATTCTTTCAAAAAAGTGTACTTGTCCGGACGTAGCGTATTATTAGGCAACAACAAGGGCGATACGAACAAAATTCAGAACTGAATGTTGATCGGGTGCCTCTCGATGTTCGATGTTCGATGTCGATGGATAACCCGGAACTATCTTCTGATTTGAATTTTTGTATCTGTCAAAAAGACATTTAACATGGCATATATTCAATGTCCAAGGCTAGCTGAGGCTAGCTCGATCCTCGCGTAACTGAAGACCACTTGGAGAGGAACAGTAAAATGATGACAGTTCCTTGGGAGGCGGAGAGAGGTGAGGTGTTCATGTCATTGCCGCCGGCAGATATCAAACAAATGCCGCTCAATGCCGTTCAATGCCGATTGAGTAGTGTGAAGAGGAGTCTGATTCTGAAGGCCCGAGAACTGAATGTTGTGTAGAACTCTTAGCAAAAGGTCTGACCGACCTTGATAAAGTGATCCAGTGATTCACGACAACTCAGACAACAATCATTTTATCATGAAGTGCTGTCAAATGCCAGGATTCTATTCTATTGATATAATGTACATGATACATACGCGGTTGTCCTCCATAACGAATGTCACCCAGCCATATCACCTCAGGCTAACCCTTTCAACATAAACTCCCTCCTGAAGGTATGTAGGTAAAAGGTGTTCAGGAAGAACCCCCGCAACCCCGCACCATATGCATAAACGATCCGAGTCGGATTTCCTCTCCTGAATCATTCCTAAGGGCAGACTCGGAACACCAAACAAAATACAAAGCAAAAGAAAATTGAAAGAGGTCTAGGCGGCCTGAGGCACGCCACCGTCGTCCATAAACTAAGTTCAAAAGAAAGAAAAGAAAAGAAAAAACCCCCGCCCCCATCTCGTACCTCTCGAACTCCCAGGTCCTGAACACGAATAAATTCAATGACATTCAATGACACTATATATACACACATACGATTGATGTACTTACTTACCTTGTGTGAGCGTAAAACCACAAGACACAATCGAGACGGGCACATATACAGGTTTATCCGACGACCGAGTCCGCGAATAAAGGTTCCTGTACCGCGACTGCCTACTTCTAGATGATCATCCTCACGAATCATCTGCTCCCCCTGGGCGGCGGCCCATAGAGTTTAGTACTATAGAACCTGGCATTAACAACCCAATACCACGGTCGTTCCTCATGCTCACCCCTTCGAATCCCTTCGTCAGAATCCGATTCCGAACCACCCTTCGTTGCCTGAAGCTGCTGCGGCTGGGCCACCGCGGCGGAACGTCACGAATGAACATTTACAGTAGCGCCTATCACCTTAGTATCGCCTCTCGCCTTGTCGCTCGAAAGGTGGAGTTTAAGAAGAAATCTGCCGGTGGATACTGAGTAAGTAAACCGAATATCGAATGGTCAATAATGAGAAGAATCGAGGAACGGGGGACGGAGAACGGAGAATGGGAATAGGAAGAGGGGGATGCATATCTATGGAAGACTGTGCGGTGCTTACCTCCTACCGACCGGATTATCGATGTAGTCCTGGTCCGATATACATCACCATTACATAAGTATCAAGAGCTGGAGTGCTTCGCGGGCCAGTAAGACTTTGTGGGCTTGATAGTGGGTTGATTGTAGGTGGGTCTGGGTGGAGGCAGGATATGTATACAAATACATACGGATGCGGTTCAATGCGGTTTCGGCGGTTCGTTTCGCAGTAGTCGTTATCATTTGAATTGAGAGAATCGTCTGCCTAGCGTCTGCTACTTACCAGTGCAGTTGGTCATGATGGACAGAATGGAAGCGCTTAGCTAGTGGAGCCCCAAGCGCCTCCATACAATATGCCACGACTAGCTGAGTCTAGGTTCAACGACGTTCGGGTGCCAGTGAATTATTGCTCTAGAAACTGAGATTGAATATTGACCATTGGTACCGTTAGAATGAAGGGGCTGCAGCGAGTAGTTTGGGATCGACTACAGACTGCGTGCAGTCTGCCATTGTTTCTGAATAGGCAATCAGGTTCACACGTGTGTACTACGCTTTCCATAGGACCATAGCTTTTTTTCTTCAACTTGAAGTTTTTACATATCATATCCTCAACACCACTGAATCTAACCATATTTCTGTATATTTCCCGACGACTCGCTCTCCATTCAACATAACTCTCATGAAACGTCCGCCACAGAAGCCCTGTCAGAATCCTCCCATATGCATATGCATACCAAGGTCGCCGTTTCTCGGATCCAAAACAAAAGCCTGCCATTGAGTGGAATGACTGAGTTACGTAATCCAATCCCAGAAAACCTTAAATCCTTTTCATTGAAACCATCTTGTGAAAGCGTCAACGAGGAGGATACAAGCGCTATTTCGACTTCTAATTCCCAAGAAGGCTACACAAATCCCTCGACTGAAGAGACGACGAAGAACGGGGAGAATCGATTGAAGAGGAGTTGAAACGTTGCAGAGAGTTTAAACCCAAACAACGGGCGGAGTGTCGGTGGTTGAAATATCGACCTCTTTTCGCTGTAATTTTTTCTCCCTCCGCAATACTACTTGACGGTACGCCAACTTTATCTCATAATTCAAAAACTTTAATGATGGCTGACATGATCATTGGCGGGAACTTCTACTCATCTCTTTTTTTATAAATTTTTTTCTGTTCTTTTTACTGTTTACTATGCTGTTGCTCGTTGTTATTGACGATGAGCAGCTATCGTATCTTAATCTTAAGCGCCTTTACCTATTATGTCCGCGGGTAATCAACAGCCTGCGAGTACATGGACAGAGCCACCTTGGTCGGGATGGATAGAGACAACGGGTGATGCTCTCCTTATACTCGAGGCAGCACGGAGAGGTCTCATCCCAAGAGTCACCCGACGTCTAGTCGACTCTGAAAGAAAAATGATCACCTCTGGTTCCGTTTTTGTTTTCGATGAAGACGAGAGCGGCATCAAGAGATGGACCGATGGTTTCTTTTGGAGTCCGAGTAGGATCTTGGGCAACTTTTTGCTCTATCGTGAGACGGATAAGAGGGGGTCGGGTCATCGGGGTGGGAGAGCGCAAGATGGCAGTGATGGGGATGCTAATGATGTTCCTCAGTCCCCCGAGGCCAGGCAGGAGACTCAGAGTTTGAGTAGGCCCAAGATTGATGGGTCTCATCTTGGTCTCGATAAACTTCGTGAAAGGTCCCTGATGGGTAGCCTCACGAATAGCTACAAATTCAAGTCGGATGGTCTTATGAAAAAGGTGCGGGAACCTTTTTCACTCTTTTCAGTCGAATTAAACGGATTTCTGTCTAGACTTTTTCTTTGAACATTGGCGGGGTAGCTCAACATCTTATATCCTACTACCGAATCGAAGACGTCGAGAACGGTAGACTCCGTTCACCATCATCTCTACCTGAACTTGCTTCGCTGGATATCAGTCCAGAGTACCTTGACAAAACACATTTCCGCAACCCACCCAAAGTCGAAGTGGGCCCTGATGGGATTCCTCGGTACAGGGGCGAGGCAGACGACGTAGAGACCTCCCCATCTATCATCACTGCCCCCTCCGCCCTAGCATCGGGTCTTCCACTCCTCACAGATGGCCGCCTCACAGAAGGAGGCAAAAGAGCTAGACGATTCGACCCTCTCGCGTCTTCAGCGAAGAGACAACGAAAGGGCAAGACTACACCTGAAGCTTCCACCTCTGCTTCTGCTTTATCGGCGCCTAGTTCGGCGGAGCAATTACCACCTCAACATGCTCTTACCCACCCTCATCCAATACCACCTGCGATAATGCAACCAGCGCAGGTGTATACAGATCCGAATCCTCCACCTCCAGGTTCACAACGCCCAACTCAAGCTTATCCGTATACGGGATATTACCCGAGCTATCCTCTCCCACCACCACCGCATATATATTCTCCTCCTTATCCAGCCCCAGTTCCACCAAATACAAGTTCGCCAGCACCCACTACGGCCTCAACACCACAACCACACCCCCACTCGCATACCCATACACACCCTCACCCTCTTCCCCATCCTCATTCGAATTCTCCAACAACGATAGTTACCCCTCCAATCCCACCTGGTGCAATACCGATCCCAACACCACAGGGTATACCCTACCCCTACCCTTCCTACCCACACTCAAACGCAGGCCCAAACTCCAGCACGAGCACAAGCTCAAACTCGAACACCCCACAATCCAGCGCTACCGTATCTACACCCTCATCAACCGACTCGAGTTCAAACTCCACCTCGAGATCAACTCCAACTCCAACTTCTTCCACATCCCATGCATCTCCACCACCGCCAAGCACTACCACCGCAACACCGACACCAACAACAACGGCGTATTACGGGTATTATCACCCTCCACATCCACACGGTGCGTACGCGTACCCACCTTGGGGTGCTGCGCCGCCTTATGGACCTGCGCCTGGTGTTGGGGTTGGGGTGGGAGTTGGGGTGGGGTATCCGGGGGTGCATGGGGTACAAGGTGTTCCGGGAGTGCAAGGGGTACAACCGGGGCATTCGGTTGGGTCGGTTGGGGCTGGGGTGGGTGGTGTGGACAAGGGTGGGCAGGATGATGGTGGGGAAGAGGAGGAAGATTGATTGGTTTGTTGGAATGTGTGATTGGACGTTGGGGCCTTCCCATCCTCGTTAGCTAAAAACACGCTAGGGGCGTTAGGGGTGATATAGCTGTTGAATTCTGGTGGTTCTTTCGGTTATATGCGTTTTTGGTTATGTCTTCCTTCCTCTCTCTCTCCCCCTCTCTCGCTATCTCTTCTTTCACATATATTTGTATGCTTTGATTGACTTGTTTCGGGTTGAGTGACTATGGGCGATGTTTGTGTTTTGTCTCTTTTCCTCCTCCCTTCCTACGCTGGACTCTGCTTTCTTCCTTCCCTACCTCTACACCTATCCAACTATCCCATCCCGTCTCAAGCTTCATATTTGTGCTCGTGTCAGTCATATGTTATCCCTACTTGTACTGCCTATCCCGGTCTATCTCCTAAAGCTTCTCTCTGTGCGCGTATGCCTGTGTATGAATGAGTTGTTCCACCCCTCCCTCTGCTATTCGTTTCCTCTTTCCTGTTCTCCTGTTCTCTTGGTTTTTTGGGTTATTTGGTAGTTCGTTGAGCCTGTTCTTGTACTTTGTACACTAGTTTCAAGTTTTACATCTACTTTTGCGTACGCATCTTCTTTCTTCTCTGCTTTCCACTCTCCGCTTTTCGCGTTTTCCTTCGGGTTTAGGTTTAGGTTCACCGTGTCGTCCCTTGCCTCATCGTCTTGTCTCCTTCCCTCTGATGTTCAAGTCCTGGCATTTGAACTTCCAACTCGGAGTACATATGACATTTGTACAAACTTTCCCCTCCCCCTCTCGGCTGGATCCCTTCTCTTCTTCCTCTCTTTCGAATCAAGTCCTCGTCCAAGTTGTTTCGTCTGAACTCATATAGCTATATATGTTCCTCTCATCCCATCTACTTTTACTTTTACCTCTATCATCTACGATCCTCTTTTGCTTTTGTCTGTTAGCAGTAAAAGAAGTGTCTGTGTGCTTTGAGCGAGAGCTCTAT
>RCHF01001126.1:0-18266 GCA_003987895.1 Neonothopanus nambi
ATCACTTCGCTACTTCTCCTGGCATTCCTATCCAGTCTCAGTACAATCCTCTTTCTCCTGGTCAATCTCCCCTCAAGAATAAGCCTGTTCGCAGCGGTCTTCCCACTGTATGTCTTGATGCCCTTCTTCTCTTCCTTTTTTTCCCTCTCATCTTCTCTTCTTTTCTCTACAGCAATGGCTCGATAACTCGTCTGACAGTCGCTCCCTGTCTCCTCAAAATAACTCGGACTTTTCTTCCGCTGGCGGTTCCCCTCCTATGAGCCAACTAAACCCTCCTCCTATTGCTCCTACTACGCCTAGTCAAAATACTGATGACGAAATAATTCCTACTGCTATCGTTATCAAAAATATACCATTCAATGTCAAGCGTGAAACCCTCCTTGATATAATTGTGCGATCTTTTTTCCTTCGTTTCGTGGCGCTACAGCTTTCTCATCTGACTCGGGTCTTCTTTCACAGGCGTCTCTGTCGATCCCTACACCTTACGCTTTCAACTATCACCTTGATCAACAAGGCGCCTTCCGCGGACTGGCCTTTGCCAACTTCCGCCAGGCTGCTGATGCGGATGCGGTCGTCGCAGCCCTCAACGGGTTCGACGTGCAGGGTCGCAAACTACGTGTCGAATACAAGAAAGTCCTCCAGGCAAGCGAGAAAGAGCGAATCGAACGAGAGAAAGCTCTTCGTCGCATGCGCTCGATGCAGCTCGAGAAGGAGCAGAGTGCCGGCGTGGGTCCTGTCTACGAAGATTATGGATCTGCTGTGTCCTCTGCGTTTTCTCCGCAGCGCTCCTTCTCTTCTGGTTCCTACCAGCAACAGCCACAGTATTCCCCGCCTCATGTGTCGACCATGCCTTCACCGTATAATCATGCTCTGGCCTCAGCCCCTGCTGCTACTTCCCAGGCATCGGTCTCCACCACCTCTGGCGCCTCCGACAAGGGTACCGCTAATGAGCTGGACCTTAATGACCCTTCCACACTGGAAATATATTCTCGCATCTTGCTCTTCAAAGACGATCGCATGCGCGACGAGCTCGCGTTCTCTAGGACCCTCACGCCGAAGCAGCGGCGTGTGGTACATCTCATCGCCCAGAAGTTGGGTGTCTACCACTACTCTGTCGGAGAAGGCGATGAGCGGTACGCCGTTGTGACTCGTATAGATCCCCAGAGGGTAAGTGTCTCCGATCTCGCTTGATCATCATATTCTGAGAAAACGTTCAATTCCTTTGATGAACAGCAACAGCAGGCTCAACGACAACCCACGCTCTCACGTACGCCGTCTGCTTACTTGTCGCCTACAACTGCCCCGCCGGCTGCAGCTTCTTTACGTGTAAAGAAGTCTATGCCAGACCTCAAGACGTTGCACTCACAAGCTCCCCGTCTCACCACTCGTTCTTCCAACGGTAACATCCGCGAGGGTTACGCCACCATTGCGTCTCCCTCTCGCCGCCTGAGCAACTTTGGCTCACTCTTTTCGAACGGCGGTGCATTCAGCGGATCGGTGCCCCCTGTTCCTAACCTTCCATCTGGTTTGCAGTCGGCTAGCTCTTTGAATGGTGGTGGGAGCGGTCATGAGAGTCCTGGTGGCGTTGTTAGACAGCCACGGGGCCCTGGTGTAGGGGGATTCGGCAGAAGGGACAGCAGAGTCGGTGCTAGCGAAGGTCAACCCAGAGGTGTGCTAGACGCTCGAACTTACGAACCTCTAGAGATCTGATGTTGTCCCTCCCCTTCCCCCCTTCCTCCTCCTTCCGACTTCAGTCCGTTCAGATAGTTTACAGGGTGACGATGGACGAGGTGATTGATTAACATGAATGTTGGCCGCGAACGGTTTCTGTGTGCTTTTCACTTAAACCCCACTCGTCAACGTTCCTTCGGTTACCCTGTTTACAACAAAGATTTTTGTTCTTCTTCGCAACTTCTTTGTCGTTTTCAGTTTGGTATCCACAGTTTCTTTCCTTTTTTTGTTGCTCCTGCTCCGGCCTTTTATTTAGTGTTTCATGTATAGTTGCAATGGTCCTTAATCCGACCCCACTTTCCAATCGCTTCACAAGCTACTCTCTTTCGACCGAAGAACTACGGGTTTCTCTCTCCTTCCTTTCTCCCTTTTTTATCTATCACGCGGAATTGTTCGGTATCCAGTGCTTTCCTCCCATTCCATCCCAGTGCCATCGTATATAATACCACATCGATTCCCCATAAATCTATATGCTTTTTGCTCATTATTGAAATAGGTTCACTGATTTTTTTCCTGTATTTATGCAAAACATCTTGTGCACTATGTCGTACCTACTCCTGGGTTTTGTACAGGCAGGAAAATATAGAAGTTTGAAATCAGTCAAGAAGGATATAGCTCTTGCCTCCTACTGCTCGTAAACCTTTTTCTCACTAGATACATCAGAATAATTTCATCCAATTTCGTGATAAGTAGATAAGACATGAAAGTCCGATTACAAGAAAGCGTATTTGCTTGAGCAAAATTTTTAGTACAACTGTGATTCATTTCTCCTCGTCACCGTTCATCACTGGGGGAACTGCCCGTCAATAATCGTATCCGGAATGGGGATGGTGTAGTTGGCGAAGCAGTCAAAGTCAAAGTCAATCTCTTGAATACGTTGCTTCATGCCGTTGATGAAGGCGGGAAGCTCGCACAAGCCATTGGCATCCTCCGAGCAACCGTTGATACCCGTCAGTGGCATGACAGCGTCGTTAAGAATCCAACGGATGTGCGTAGACTCGTTGGAGGCGGGGCAGGACAAGACTTGACCGACCAGGTTCGATGCGAATGGTGCGAGTTGGTTGACGAAGTAAGTCTGCGCAGCAAGGTCAGCATTGAACTGAATCTTACAGTGATGTAAGCTACTGTACCTGGTTCTTAGGGATGTGGTCAGTAGGCAAAGGACCATTGGCAGCGAGTGAGGTAAAGTTCATGGCGGTGATGACTGTGATCATTAATGACTCAGAGATGGAAGAATTACAAAGAGGCAAGGAACGTACTGGCTGTGATGACAGTATCATGCGAAGCATCGACAAAGATGGGCTGGTTCAGAGGGAAAGTAACGTTGCTGCTTACGATGGTCCCGTTGACGGAGGAGCCAAACGTAGTAATTCTCGTCTGAGTAAGACGAGAAACGAGCTCTTCGACCCATCCTCGGCCCTGAGCAGCCACAGCAGGGTTTCCAGGTCCATTGCCGTACCAGAAAGAAAGATCAAATGTGTACGAGAATCCTTTCCACTCCTCCTCAGTGAACAGGTCACAGAAAGCAGAGTAGCCAAGAGCAACAGTCTGGCGAACAATTAGAGTCAATCCATGCTAAGGTATGACTAGCTTACCTCGTAAGCACAAAGTTGCTGCATAGCAGACACCTGGGAAATAGTAAGGTTGAAGCCTTTGACATACGGAGCCAACCTCTTCTGGGCATCGACCAGATAGATGGCAGACCACTTGGCAGCCTGAGTCGATCCGAATGACGCGATATCATTGTTGGAGTTAGGGCAGACGTCGTAGGGGGCGAGGGTGCTGTTGAAACCGTCGGCCTCGATTTCAATGAGTTGATGGTAATCACTCTGGTAAGTTTGGACACCAAAGAACCCGGCGGCAAAATGCAAGCTGAAGGAACAAAAATAAATCGCAAGACATGCCATAACGCATAAAAAATACTTACGCCGAGTCCACCATACGAGCTAAGGTATTGTCAACATACAGTCACTTCTAGACACTGCAAATACCTCACCTTCAGATGTAGTTCGCCAAACAGGAAGATCAGTGAACCCTTTGAGTAGATCACCTTTTGACTGTGATCAGACCCTTGATTTGAATACTGCGCAATCATCATCACTTACCATACTTGATGCGGAAGCCAACACCGAGGTTGAACCTTTTAAGAATTTGTCAGAACACGACTAAACCGTGAAATAGACGCGACAAACAGTTGGTTGCGACCGAAGGGAGCTGTAAAACAAGCAGTCAGTCGAAACCAAAGGCATGATATAGGTAATAAACCCACTCAGAATTTCAGCGCCAAGTTTGTAAGTCCAAGTGTTCAAGAACTCGAGAGGACCAGTAGCATTAAAACCAGTGCTGTTAGCGGTAGCATGGAGAGCAGCAGCGAAGGAGGCGGGGGCAGAACCGGAGGTAGGATACCTCGCACCGTGACGATGGAGAAGGTGAACTTGGTTCAAGGAACAGCCGTCAGGAATGGTCACAGTCGCGTTGTCGAGACCAAATGTCTTAACAGATTGGAAAGGCGACAAGTTCCCCCAGGAATCAACGACATTGAAGGCCTTCCCCTTCTTGTCGGACGTGTCCGGTCTTACGAGGGGGAAGAAGCTGTCAACTTTGGCAATCACGGGGGCAGTTGCGATAGCATCAGCTTCATCTCCGGCTGCAGAGAGAATAAGAACACGGCAAGATATCATATGTAAAGACAAACGCGCTCGGAGTTGGGCCAGCAAAGCCTACTTGCTCAGCATCGGGAAAGACAGTCGCAGTCGCGGTCACGGTCACGTTCGCAGGAGGAAAGAGGAACGTGGAGGTTGAGCCAGCGAAAGAAGAGGCCTCAGCCGGGACAGCAGCGACAGACTTTGCCAAAAGGGCTGCAGCGGGGAGACAGATGTAGAGGGACAACATCTTGCACAAGAGGGATTCTTGAATCCACCATCTTTTTATACTGATGGGTATAAAATTTTAACTCCAAATAACGGCGCATCAGACTTTGCATGCGGTCGTAAGCTTATGTAACTCTGTACACGTGCGTCGGTAACTTCTAAAAAAAGCAACTCCTCCGTCTCCCTTCCTCCAATAATGGCCAGTGCCTTGCTTCAGGCTGCTATTTTCACTGCAGGCGCGCTAGTCGGAGGCGGCGTTACCGCCGCTGTTGTCTCTAGGAAAAAAGCTCAAGTAGAGCTTACATCTCCAGTCGTCGAGTTGGGTGCAAAGGGTGATGCTCAGATAGCTACAATTACTGCTCCTTCTCTTTCAGTCCTGAAATATGGCAATCCTGGTGCGAGCACAGATTTCATTATTCTCATTCTGTATCTCATCCCTGTCCAGGTCCTATCGCCGACACAATAGTGCGCAAGGCATATGTCGCGGCCTACGACCGTCGACTCCGACATCCTGCCTGGGTGAGACGCGTATGTTCTCCCCTACTTCGTCTTCTGAACAGCTTCATGTAGACTGCAGAGCATTTGACTCTTGCTTCCCTTGGAAAATCAGCCCTCGTCTCCCCTTCAGACGAATCAGAGGCTGGAGACCGTACAAAATCCTCTTTCACAGAAGATGCTTCCATTCCTGCTCCCTTCCGAGCCAGACTCCAGGATTATTTCCGCAGTGGTTACGATCGTGGCCATATGCACGTGCTTTGCTTCAATGTCCTCCGACGGCCAAACTGACGCGCTCTTCTAGGGTACCTGCCGCTGATGCAAAGATATCCCAGGTACGCCATCTTAGTGTGAAGACGGCATGTCACTGTCATCTCTCACACGTGTTGCGTTAGGATGCTATGAACGAGACCTTTCTTCTTTCAAACATCGCTCCTCAAGTTGGCGAAGGCTTTAACCGTCACTGTTCGTAGTCCACTTTCACCTTTTACTTGACTCTCACACCCTCTTCCTCAGACTGGGCTTACTTGGAAGATTGGTGTCGACGTCTAACCGCTAGTTTTGCTAACGTCTACGTTTTCACTGTTCCTCTCTATTTACCTCATCGTGATCCAGATGGCAAGTGGCGTGTGGTAAGCTATATGCTTTTGTCCCCATAACGTTTGAGGATCTAAGGTTTCGTAGACTCACGAAGTCATCGGCTCTCCACCCAACATTGCTGTTCCGACCCACTTTGCTAAAGTCGTGCTAACGTCTAAACCCTCATCCCCGACTACACCAGAAATCCTCGAGCTTGCAACAGGCGCGTTCGTACTTCCAAACGCACCTATCCCTGATGATGCCCCATTAGAGAAATTCGTTATGCCAGGTTGGCTTTTTTGTTTCTGCTGCCGCGTTCTCAGGTTCACATCATGATCATCTTCAGTCGAAGCCGTAGAGCGCGCCGCTGGCCTAACACTCTTTTCAGACGCTGTCAAATCTGCCTCAAAGCATATTTGTCAATCTACAAAATGTGAAGTCATTGTCAGAAGGTTTGATGATGCTCGTAAAAGGCCTGACATGCGCAGAGCCATTTCTGCGCCTCCCAAATAATAGAATCGTAATAGAATACGCATCCTTTTGCATTAAAAGTCAATAATAATATACTTAATGGTCTGACAGGATGTCTTTGACTCCATCCCAGTAGTGCTTGTCTACCCGAGACTCAATCTCCTGTTTCGTGAGCCAGGCGAAGTCCTTGACTGTCTCTCCATTGGGGCGTACTTGCCCTGCCATAATATGGGCTTTGAAGAAGAAAGTAACCTCCTAAGCAAAGAATCAGCTATGCTTTGGGCAGAATCAAAATAGCCATTTACTTCAGGTGTGGGCTTTCCTGATGGTGAAGGCGTAACCAGTGGTTTATAGTGACAAATTGGATTTCGGCTGACAATCCAAGTGTCCATATGCTCCCCGCACTCAGCGAACAGATCACTCTGAGCGGCCTGTAAGTACGGAAGCGTCAGCTTTCGCTCTCCAAGACAGGTCGAAAAATGGCATACCTGATGAAGTACCTAACACTTATACACATGCCCCAGCAAGTACTCCCATGCTTCTTTTCTTACGTGTACGAACAAATACATACCCCTCCGTGGTTGTCTTGCCAAACTCTGCTCAGCCCTCGCCTCTGCCGAAATGTTATCCCGCTGCATCCTCTCCTACTACTCGTCCTCCTGTTCTGCAAGCTGCTCTACTGCAGCCCTATTCGCCGCCGCCTTCTCCTTGTCTAGATCATCGTCAACACCAAAAGTAGGCCCAAAAGCTATCTTCTCGCGTTTTCGCTCTTCCATCGTGAATCTCGTTTCGAGGATGGAACCTTGTTTGAAGTAAAAGTCATAAGGGAAGGGGTTGGAGAGGGCGCGTCGGAGGCGCGCTTGGTAGGCATAGTAGGCTCGTTCAAAGGGTGTCGGCGTATGTGTGATAATGGGTGATCGGTTGAGAATGACGGCAACAGATAGAATGGGCTTGGGTCCCTTTTTCGGTTGTACCGGTGGTGGTACAGGTGTCTCTGCGAGTGAGGAAGAAGAGCTGGGAAGAGAAGAAACCTCCGTAGCTAACGTTCGCCGGCAGGTGCGAAAAGTCACTGAATGAATGAAATAGAATGAATAAAAGCTATAAGAGAAGGACTTGAATACCTACTCAAAGGTGCCCTTCTACATAATGAAGCGAAACTGGTTGACGACATGGCCTCTCTAAATGCCAATGGAACGGCAACTGCAGAACTTGAAGTCGAAAATTCCTTTGAAAGACACGTGATCGTGAGACAAGACTTCCACATTTGGAGCTGCTACATTAAACCGAGAGGTTCAGGTCGAATACCCTAACCATGTCCGTCTCTCTGGTCTCTAATGCATACCTCGACGACGCATCGTCAAAAATCAGGTCAAAACCTGTTCCTTGGGAGGTAAGTATATCCTTCAAATCCAAATTTCAAGTGACTTATTCTCTGTCTTAGGGTTACCAACGGGCCGATCTCGTTACCTCTGAGGAACTGGCCCTCATCAAGAAAGTAGACAGACAGTCCAAAGCCAAGATAGAGTCCTTGTTGCTCTCGGATGGGCAATCTTATGCTTTACTATATCTTCGTCTCCTTAAGAAACTTCAGCGGTTGGATACAATGCAATACATCCTAGTCCTCATCGCGGATGCTCTCGCCGGTCCGTCTCCTCTGCTCCTCTCTGAGTAATAGCATGATTTAAGTATCCATTACAGATCATGATGAACGGATTCCTCTGTTTACACGAGCTGCTGAAAGTGACCCGGAATTGCCATACGGTCCTCTATTGAGGTACGACTTATAACATTTTCTATCGCGACACTGACATTGATTCATCTCAGGGCACTCGACATGCAAGATGAGTTTATGCAGCTAAAAGCTGCTCAGATACTCACCGTTCTCCTTTGGTCTGTACCGCTACCTTTCGTCCTCGTTCGATTCCCGGACTCACATCCAGACGTCACTTTCGACAGCGCCGAACCACGTCCGTTACGGCCTTCCCAACTCCAGACCTTCCTCAATACGTTGTCTACAATGGTGCAGAGTAGCTCTCCGAATAAACATGATGTGGGCGTGCAGTGTCTGGAAGCGTTACTCGCGCGCCAGGAGTGTCGGCAAGCAGTATGGGCTATGCCTGGGATCATTGCAGGGTGCGTATACGATATAGACTCTACGCATAATTCGATGCCGATGTTCTTTCCCCTCAGCTTTGTTGATATTCTCAAGCACAAGCAAGGTCCTCAGATGTGTTATCAAGTGGCGTTCTGTTTCTGGCTCTTGACATTCGAGCAGAATGTGGCCGAGGAGATCAACAAGTCAGTATATGCACATGTCAACCTCACGCTAAAATCTCATCCTTGAATTACAGAAAGTTTGATATTATACCTCTTCTCATTGACGTTGCGCAGCGCGCGGTCAAGGAGAAAGTTATTCGAGTGATCGTAGCTACGTTCAGAGTGAGTGTCTTCCGCATATCTTAAGCCAAACCTTTCTTATGATCATATGCACGTGAACAGAATCTTGTCACTAAAGCTCCTAGCGCGAATCTTCCCGCCATGCTTGTCGCCCAACTCCTGCCTTACGCCAAGAATCTCTGTACACGGAAATGGACGGACGAAGATATCGTTGAAGATGTCCAATTCCTCAGAGATGAGCTTACCGCCAACTTCCAGAGTCTAACGTCGGTCTCCAATATCTATTATATCTGTAGGATCACTAACTTGTTCTGCAGAACTTACGATGAGTATACGTCGGAACTGGCTTCAGGACACTTATCGTGGACTCCTGTGCACGAATCAGATGACTTTTGGAAGGAAAACGCCACGAAACTGAACGACAAGGACTATGAGCAATTGAAGTATGTTTTACGATCCTGTATCGGAGCTTCCGTTCGCTAAGAGCTTGATCTTTAGGATATTGCTCAAGCTGCTCAACGACTCTCATGATCCACTGGTTCTCGCTGTTGCCGCCCATGATGTCGGTCAATACGTCAAGCACTACGAGCGAGGCAAGAAGTACGTACCGATCTCTTCACTGATTTTCTATTCTCATGTTAAGTCCGTCCTCTCTTTTAGACTCGTCGCAGATCTAGGCGGGAAGAACCGTGTAATGGAACTTATGACGCATTCAGACTCGAACGTTCGATACCGGGCGTTGATGTCGGTGCAGCAGCTTGTCAGTCAGCCTTGGATAAGTGTGTAAATCCGTTCGTCGCTGGTCCGAAGGCACAGTGAGCACTGTAAATTGACAATAATGGATGGATGTAGAGTACATGGAGATGACATTACCATTAGTATAGCGCTGATCAGGACAGTCTTATATTATATATCGTAATTTCTTTATTCGAGAACGATGACTTGGGGTCATCCTAGAAATTGTAAGCTCGCACTAAAGCTCATACTAATTTGGAAGGGCCGCCCTGAACCATATCTCAAGCTTCAAGCTTTAAGGCCGGTCAAGGCCCCGCACCCTACTATAATCCGCATAAATTGAGCTACATTTCCGAGGAAGATTAGAGTGTTTAAGAATAAAAACGTAGATCCTACGAAACCCAAACCTCGCCAATAACATCCCATTCCTTCAAGGTTTGCATCTCAGCCACCTTATGGACATTTGAATCCTCAACCACATCTCCATTCTTATCGACATATTTTTCATCTGCCAATAATATCCGTAATCCCCCAACAGAAGTGAACCCCTTCCGCAAGGGTATGAAGGACAGCTCGAAATTGTGTGTGGCAAAAAGCCTTGAACTGGGCCTCTCCTTCTCTTCATCAGTGCCAGAATTTGTCACCTCTTGTTCCTGCAATTCGATGGGAGGAAGTGCAATTGCAGACGGCCCATAGAACGCAATTGTCAATGACCTCTGGCGCTTTACCTCATCCACGCGCTCAAAGAAGGGGGGAGGAAGCACAGGCAATTTCTCGAAACTAGATCGCGGAGTAGGCTCCTCAACAGTGATGCTTCCATCGTTGGATTGTCGGTCAGAAGCTGCTAGTAACTTCTGATGTGCCAGTCCATAATTGAAGGTTGTGTATGTTGGAGATGGGGTTGAGAAACCTGGAGTACTAAGTCGAGGACTGAGTGATGTTGCCTCAGGTGCTTGTCCTGTTGCAGATTCTGGCGGAACTGGTATGTAAGTTGAAGAGCAATATAGGTGCTGTATGATCAAGAACAGCCGTAGGTGTTGGGTTTGCTTCTCTGGTGGTATAAGCGATGACAGAATTAGCGTCAGAGACATTGTGAAGCGTTTTCCTACAAATATCGACTCTCGGGGGATATCTCGAACGACGAGGTTTGTCTCGATATGTGTCGGAGCCGGAGCGAGAGGAAGTGGAGGAGGAGGAGGAGTTTGGGTGCGCGCTGGAGCAACGGAAGGGGGCCTATTTCGGAAAGGTGACCCTGGTCTTTGAACAGGTGTAGGTGAACCAGGTCTAGATTGGGAGAGCTGAGGAGAATGCGATCGTGAAGGGGAGGAAGAATGAGTTGTTCGTTTTAGGTAAGGAGGGAGTGCAGAGGCTGGTGGAATTTGAGGTGATTGGGGAGGGAGAGGTATTCTTCTCGTCAGCATGGACGTGAGCAGTCGCCCTGGCTCGCCGTATGAAGATCTCCAGGAGATATCGAGGCGTCCAAGTGGAATTACAATTCCTGGAGTGAATACCTTGGGTTCTAAAGAAGAAATCCTAGGACTGAGAATGTAGATATATTGGCGCATGTCCTGTGGGTGCATAAGCGCAGTCGAGCCTGAATATAGACTCTTCTCGTCCTCGCTATCGATATCAATGATATTCGCGTCCTTCACGTCCCAGCCTTCTGAACATTCGAAGTACATGCGCTCAAACCAAATAGGTTCCAGAGTGAGATTCTGGATGTGGACTTCGAGGAATATCTTGTCTCTTTCAGTGGGTATCATAGCTGCGGAAGGAGACCGCGGAGTATGTACTTTGGTTTTGACGGACAAGGGATTAGTAACCTATAAAGATGTCAGAAATTGTACACAGGCTGAACGTCCGGGAAGGTAATCACAGCAAATTTATAAAACTTCCTGAACGACAATACATTGGTGTCGTTGGTTCCGTCGGTGGAAGGAGGTCCGCGTGGATTTGCGGGAAAACGGTACGACACAGTGCAGGCCAATACATGCTGACCCAGCTCCTTGATTTCATGATGGACGATGTTCTCTAAAGTGTCTCCAGCCTGCAGGCGAGTATCGGGCCCTCCGAAATCTGCCAGGACCACCTTTGAGGTTGCCGTCTGCATTTCAACTTTTAATGAGACAGCATCTATCTCCGCAGTTGCTTCATTATTGACGCAAAGACAGCTAGAGAATGTTTCGCCGAGCTGAATTGACCCGAACGAGGACGGCAATGTCAATAGCTCAGTCGCTTGGGTTAGGTCTCGTAAAGTCTTTGGATGCCCAGGAAGAGGATTCTTTCCTTGTAAAGAGAGAATAGAGTCCGTCGAATGTGCTGAGAAAGATGGGGATGAAGAGTAGAAAGGCTGCCAAGCACTAGCTAATGTGGGTCGCTGCAATGCTCAAGCTATCAGACCAATGACTGAAGATCCAAAATCAAACACGCACCGAGACCCGCATTACTTTTAGTGACAAAAGATGAGACGGTCCATCTGAAGATGCCATTCAAATTTCGAGCCTGTAGTTATGCTTGAGTTATGCTAACGATTAGGCGGAGGACGGAAGTGTCACTGCACTCAGATGCAAGTTCCGGCGCGCGACTCCCGCGTTATTCAACGCGTACTATATATCCGTACCGTTATTTGGGAGACTACATACTCTGATTTCCAGCATACTAGTAAGTAGACACGACGTCGAACTTCTGAAGGAGGATGTACAGAAATTCGATGGCCAAAGAACCGGTCAATTACTTCTAGTATGCCGCTTTTCCGAAGCGTGTGCAGCTATGCCATTACAGTATCGATATCAACACCGTACGCCCTCTGTAACTATTCGCTAGGTGCACGTTGACGCCTTCCAATATAGCTACTTCGAAGAGCGTATGACTCATCAGTTCTTGTAGTAATATCCTATGAATTCGAATGTAAAATGAATGCAGCTTTGTCGACGTCGCAACAGATGGCCTTTGAGGAGGATGCATATGCCCAGTTTTCCGATCCCGGAATTCAGGTTCAAGGTCATCTACAGTTACACACCTACGTTGACGTATACATATATATAATTGACGAACTGGCTAAGAACAGCAATGCCTTACTTCTCCGTCGCCTTCTCCCGAGCAACCGCTGCAATAAGGACATCGATATCAACACCATACTCTTTGTGCATTTGCTTCTTCAGCCCCTCCTTACCATATCCTAGAACACCACTCGCAGATGGTTCAAGCATTCTATACATCATCAATACCTCACGAGGTGCAGGTCCACACACTGCCCTTCCCATAGATACTTTGAAGAACAAACCACCCATCGCATCTTGCAGTACAATACCATGGTCCGGATGCGGATATGGTCGAACGAAAACATAGTCGAAATTTGGATTTTCTTTGAGAAGTTTGAGCTGATGAAGCAGCGCAGGCAACCGAGTGAAGCCGGATTCTACAGCTCCCCAGTCGTCGTCTTCATCAGCAGCAGAAGCCTTTCCCTTGTTTTTACTCCCGGAAGTAGACGCTGCTTCACTGGGCTCTAGCAATGAATCCACATAGGCAGTTTTATTGCCGCAAATAGTCTTGTGGGCAGGATGCCCAGTCTTCCAATCCTGGACTTGACATGCTCTATCGAAGCTAGGATCAGAATCACGTTCATGATTAAAAGATACAATGCTTACTTGGAGCAATAATAAACGTAGCGACCAACGCCCTTGCACCGCTGGCATGCCAGAGGATTGGAAACTCCGGCTCGCTCTGCATTAAGCCCACAAGCTGCGCAGATGCGCACGCCCAATGCGTAGTTGGCACGAGTCTCCTTTTTTGCCTCTTTTACTTGATTAAGCAGCTCCTGGTCATTGGTTTCCCGAGCATAGCTCTTGAGCGCCTCATAGTTCGGGTCGTTGCCCCTCTCGGTTGTTTTGATCAGACCATATTCTTCCGACTCCCCATACTAAACAGCAGCTTTAATACGAAGACAATAGTAGTGTAAAAGAGACAGCATACAAATGCAAGAAGGGTTGTCCACACGAAGAAGGTAAGGAACAGCGTACGACGACAGTCGTTCATGTTTTGGACAAATTGGCGACCCTTTAAGTGTTGCTTGCCTTTGGTACTTGCACTTCTCCCATTCATAGCGTCAAAGACAACATTAGGGACGGTGCGGTAATCCTCGGGGATCGTCTCGATATCCTGAAGTATGAGCTTGCCGAGGAGATCAAGGAATCCTTGACCAGATTGAAAATTGAGCCGAGCGAGCTTCGTCTCGGGAGCGAGTCCTCTGTGATCTTCGAAGTCGGGGGAGGCATCACAGGTCCTGTAGAGACCCTCCAGCATCCATTTCTCCCGTTCTTCTGGAGTACATTTCTTCCAGGCATCTTCAAAATCATCCTCTGCATACCTCTGAGCCACTTTCTTGGACAAATCCCGTTGAAGAGTGCAGAGTTGGCTTCAACTGATGCATGACTTGCACAGAAGGGTTCGATATGATCTGTTCATACATGACGGATGGTAGGCCGTCTACTATGCTTGGAGGATGTACACCCGGCCGCAAGCGTATTTCCTGTGAGGTACCATAGACGGCGTCCAATTCAGCCTCCCACACTTTATTCCACTTGACGCGATCCTGACGAAATGAAGGTGATTTGGGGCTCATTCTGGATTTTGGATGAGTGGCACTTGAACTTGAAAGGTCGGACAAGGAAGATTTTACAATTTGAGTAAAATTCACGCCCCCGTTTCAGTTTATGTAAGTGACTATCACATGACCGTGTTGGCCTGTGATTCAGATCAGGCCTGCCGGCACATTCCGGCAGGCATGCATGTCCCCCGCTTCCACTGCGGCAGCTGCCAGCCCCAAGCTGGTTCGTTCGAATGCGTCGCCAGGCCCGTAAGTAGCCAACTCTAAATCTTTCAATGGCTGTAAACTCTGACTTCGAATTCTTACTTTCCTCTAATTCTGATCAATCTCCTCATGAAACGGTGTATCAAAAGTGAAGGGCCAAGGTTGAAGACGCTGACCCATGACCAACTCGAACGAGGATGTCATTCGCATATCGAGCCCTCACGACCTCTTGATCTACTTACATTGGTCCATATATAACCCGGACCGTGCATGTGTGCTTTCATGACTGATCATACAGAACCTCCGAAGACACGACGGAATTTCTCTTGTTATCTTGATGATATAAAACAGTTATCTTCGAGCTAGACATTGCAGGCAACTACTCGTTGTTTTTCTAGAGATCTGAATATGCACCATACTTTGTGCTCTGTTCTTTTGGTCTCAGTTTTTCTACTCCAAACCTTGGTCTCCGGTACTCGTTTACAATGGGCTGTTCCGCGATTGGGTTTGCGGGAAATATTCGATATCTCTTTTGACAATGCATTCCAGTCAAACGAGCCGCTTTTCATCGATGTGAATGCTTGGCGTCTATTCTGGGGAGTGTTTCACTGACAATCGTGGCTTAGATGCCTTTGGATCACTTCTCAAACTTGACTGTGAACGGTGTAAATACCTTTCGAAACCGCTACTGGATCAATGCTACCTACTACCGAGCTGGAGGTCCTGTCTTTCGCAAGTCGCCGTTCATGTCCGCTTGTGTTGCGTTCTCATACTATCCCTTAGTTTTTGATTCTGGAGAGCAGAACGCCGAGCCGCTACTGCCCTACTACCTGCAGGTCAGTGATGCTTAAACCGTGAGCTACACAACTATTTTAACATCTTGTATAGGAATATCACGGCCTGTCTGCTACGATGCGTCTCGCTAAAAGATATAGTGGAATCGCTATTCTATGGGAGCATCGTTATTATGGTGACTCTCAACCTTTTCCTGTCAATGTAAACTTTCGCCTTCTGTTTCTAATTCAATGCTCAAACGGACGTCTTCCCTTCGTTAGGAAAATACTACCGCTGAAGAGTGGCAATTCCTTACCACAGAGCAAGCCCTGGAGGACGTGGTCTTTTTTGCTGATTCTTTTAGTGCCAATGTGGCCAATACGAGTAACACGGAGACGTGGATCACTGAAATTGAGAATCCTCTCACCTTACCCCTGCATCCATCCACGACTCCATGGATATTCTTGGGAGGCTCTTACCCCGGCGTCCGTGGTGCCCTTCTACGTCAACGAAACCCAGAGACAATATTTGCTTCCTGGGCATCTTCGGCGCCGGTGCACGCACAAGTGGACATGGCTAGTTACTATAAGGCGGCAGAAAGGAGTCTGACTAGAAATTGCTCCGCTGATTGGGTGGCAGTGACTCGGTTCGTAACACTGTACATTTTCTTCCGTCCACCTAATCTTAAATATATATCTTTTTAGCTTTGTGGATGATACCTTACAAGGTACAAACGCGACTCTTAAGGTGGACTTCAAGTTCGATCTGTTGAAGGCTCGACTTAGTGGTCCTGGCGGTAACATAACCGGAGCTGATGGATTAACGAAAGAGCAAGCCAATGCCACCAGTGACGTCAGTGCTGCTTCAATCTTAATGGATCCCTTAGATTTTTACCAGGTGAGCATCGTTTAAGCATTCAAGCAAGAAGCGATGAACTCATTCCCATCAGTATTATGGCTTCAACGCCTCCGTTCTACCTTTTTGCAATCTTCTTGAAACCCAAAACTTCACGGCGGAACCTGTTGAAAGAGGTCTTGCTGCAGCTTTTGGCATCGATGTGGCTTTCGATGCATTCCTCGCAGCATTAGCTGAACTTGACTATGATTCCATCCCCGGAAATGCGGATGATCCAGTCCAAGATCTGTCTTGGATGCGTCAGTACTGCTCTGAATATGGTATGAATTCCGGAGGACTGTCGATGTGAATCTTCAATTAATACAGCTTTTGGATGCAGGCTTCTACCAGCGTGGAGATCCCAACAATCCGCTTTCCATTGAAACCTCTTTCCGTTCGCTAGAACTGTTCCAGCAACAATGCAACAAGGCATTTTCAGACCATCTTACTAGTTGGCCTCAGGTCGGGAATATAAACAAATACGGAAGTTGGGATATGCGCCCGTCCAACATTATGTTTTCAAATGGCGAATGTATGGTGTTCATCACCTTAACCTGCGCCACATTATTAACAATCTGATAGTCGATCCTTGGCGGACCATGGGACTTGCATCGATTGAGTCTAACTCACCTCATCGTGAGCCTTCTGTTATTGTTCCTCCGTAAGACCACTTCCCTCGTCTTTTCTTGTCCCTTATTGTTAATGAAACATAATGAAATCTACAGCTGCAACACACCTCCTAATGGTACTTCTTTCTTCGGGATTACATACAACAATATGGTGCACGTATCAGATATGCGCGTGCTTTTGGTTCCGGACTCTAATCATTCGGATTTTAAGACAGTCGGTTTTTACAGTCCAGTATCACAGGAGCCATTCTACACAGGTTTGGGACTGTTCCAACTAGCCCTGGACGAATGGTTACCCTGCTTCCAGGGAGCCTAATGTATCTAAGCCTTGCACAACGGTAGGTGAAAGGTCCTGCCTTGTTTCCAATACATATGTCAGCCACTTTGAGCCATTGAAGTAGAGTAGTCGTAAGGTCCGAGCTCATCGTCTCGTCGTTGATCCAAACGTTTGTACCCTTCGTGAATCATTTGTCGTAAATTTTGTTCTATCACTGTGACATGAAACTTGCATGAAACAGTTACCAGTTCGTGTCAAAGAGTGAAAAGAACAGAGATGAGATTCACTGCTCGGGCAACACAAGGGTAACAGGGACAAGTTGGGGACAAGCCTGAGTCCTCCTGAGTCCCCAAATTCCAAAGGGCATTGTCGACGGTCCTAATACTATGTCCGACTTGGAGTAGCCTGGCGAGCCAGTCTTTATACAAAAATACCGAAGATAAGTCGTTCGGCATATAAAGACAGATCTGAGATAAAGACTTGGACTCTGGAGTCGACGCTAGTCGACGCCATGATGATGTCACGTGCAACTTTAGGGCAGCCTTGAGCGCGTCGGATGCTCTTACTTGAACCACGATGTCCAGCTCAACGGCAATGGATTGGGATGCTCAATACGAAGCTGGTCTCTTTGATAACTTGGCACCCTCAAGTACCAGAGTGGGTTCTTCAAGCAAAAGCCGTCAAAAGTCTAGCGCCTTACTCAATGATGATGATAATCTTGATTCGGATGTGACCATGGCCGGGCCTTCAGCTTCTAGATCTTCTACTGTTGTCCCTACACTGGAAGAGGAACCACAAGACAGTCCACTCCAGCGGCTTACACGACACTGGATAAATGAGAGGCATGCTCCGGATATATTACCAGCCCAGGAGGAGCTATTGGCATCACTCTTAGATCATATTCGCAGACAGGTATGTCTTCCCCGCTATTTACTCTCCGGAGACCAAGACAGACGTATCCTAGTCAGAAGCAGTCCAGTTACTTCGAGGGGAACCTTCTACTTCTGAGGAAGAATATATTAGAATCATGCTTGTTCAGACAGAGGTTGAACGAGTCAAATTTATCGTACGATCCTACGTGAGGACACGACTCTTCAAAGTGAGCAGCTCGTTTTTTCGATCTTGCTCAAAGCTTGTGATGACGCCTGTAGTCGTGCTAGATAGAAAAGTATGCACGCTTCATCACAACAAACCCCGAAGTCCAAACTCGAATAACAACTGCTGAGCGCTCACATGCCAGTAGGTTAGTTGGACTCAAGCATGTTCATGGAGCTATGCTCATCTTTTTATTAGACATGCAAATCTGACAGACCGGCATTTTCATTTTTCTGTGCTTCAGAGCCTGCCAGAGACACAGTCACATCTGGACGATACACCTATATTTATGCCTCCTATGAGTAAGTGAATACATTTGGTTCTACGAAGTTGTCAATAACAATATCCCAGTAACAAAACCAAATGAAAGTCGCCCTGTGTTCGTACATGCCCTTCGCGACTGCCCACCAATCCGTTTCCATGAGTAAGTCTGTAACTCTTTCCCTTGACGACCTTCCTTACATCAGTTTTAGTGGCCTGACCTTGGAAATGCAGAAAGGACACATATC
>RCHF01001127.1:0-49418 GCA_003987895.1 Neonothopanus nambi
ATTATGAAGTAATTGCCTAAAATTTGGTATACTTAATTCTGCTGGCTTACTCGCTTCATCACATCTTCTGCCGTATATCCAAGTAATAGTACATATAATCCAGTTTACGAGGTCTTCTAGACACAATGAGAAGGTGGGCATTCATTGACACTAACTGCGGAGCCAATCTTTCGAGCAGCTTTTGAGGTTCTCAGAGGCTCTAAGCTCACTAAACAAGGAGAAGTAAGCCATCTATCTCTTCAATATTTCGCTCGAACTTCAAAGGCTGAATTCCAACACACCTTTAGGCTTTGACTTACGTCCAACAGCATCAGACTCGGGTTACGGGCGAGCATCTAGCGTACATCCTAGCGTGACAGGCATGCCCAGGGTACTCCTGCGTACGCTGGTCCACGCTAGCATATGCCAGCGTGCGTGTTGTAAGACCCTACAGTGGCTACAGTTATTCCCAAGAACTTCAGCGACGAGCAGTGAGATCAGAGCGAGATGGCTGTCAGTGTTAGTGATGGGAGTTGTTGAAACGCCACCCGGTGATACGCGTCATTTCGTCATCACTCTGTTGCAATTGATCTCGAAAGGCTAATCTCCGCTCTTCCATCATCTCGAGAGCGTCGCGCGACGCTCTGGTCCTCACAATTTCACAGTTGAACTTGAGGGCCCCAAGTTTTTGACTGCTGGATGTGCTAGCAGGCTGTTTGTGTAAATGGATCAAACCCCTGGAACGCATGTTGGGAGTGCATCGAGGCATCCTTCCATCAAGCCAGAGGTACATATGAACCTGACCCCAGGAAGGTATTCTTGAGATGATTGACTCTGACGAGGTTCTGCGAAGCACGACACCGTGTAAAGTCAGAAGCCTCGAGGTTATTCGTGACTCTAGGCTTTTACGTCCAACGGCGTCGAATTCGGGTTACTCGAGGTTACTCGAGGAGTCGTAGTTAGGCCCGTGCAGGCGTCCAATTAATACTAAGAAAGGAACTAAATCCCTATTTTCTGGAGCTGTATGCATGGCTAGATGGTGCAGATTGTCGAGCAATGACATCTGTCATCGTATAATAGGAGATACAACTACTGACCCGTTCACGTGGATATATTATCTTCAACAACCCTGGATGACTCGGGAGTCGGAATGAATGTCAGCCAATATGTACATAAATATCATTTGAGCGCGTTTGAGCTGCCGAAGAAACTTCAAGACGCTGTTGACGCCGCTGTGGTGTATCGAGAACAAACCGCCCCGAGAAGAGGTTTTTCATCCCCTCCACCTTACGATACACTTTACGATACAATAGTACCTACAACTTTATTTTCGCACAAAACCGAGTTAGTAGTCCCCTCGTCGATCTCGATCCAGGTTGTCCGGTTTTGGACTGAGCGGAAGGTTATGAGACGCACAGACAAAGACAGACAGCCGGGCATTGAGGAGAATAATAGATGAACGGGTCCATAGACCATGTCCTGATATATCCATAGCACGTAAGCATTACCATAACGAGTACTTAGTAATCCATCACGGTTCATCTGAAGCCGACTCGGCGTAGGGCCGGCATTGGGGCGGAGCATACTCGGCGGAGGTCCCCTCTGCGTCGAGCCGTTTTGCGTTTTGCATCTGAGTCGTTTGCGCATTGTGGCAGCTGAGACGCATATCTTAGAATTACTTTCAAAACGAGAAATAAAGCACCATGTGCTCCTGCTCAAATAACAATGAGCTTGGGTGCCTGGCTCGCGTATATATTTTTCTTTTGGGGGTCGTATGTGCGGCTCTCTGGGACTTTAGCGTAATGCGAGCTATATTGTGGAGGTGCATATACTCAGGTACTTGGCTCAGGATTCAAGATAGAAATAGATACAAATGAGAGGGAATCACCTGGCCATGAATATGATTATCCAAACTCATCAAGGATTCGCTGATCAGATTGATTCTGGTACTCGAGTAAGTACATGTTCCCTCCACTGAATCTGAGCCTGAGCCCCTGTAGCTTGCAAATGAAATACGAGTTTTCAGCGAACATTTAGATGACTGTATGGAAGCAGTGGATATCTGTATTGGCAGTGACCTACATACTTCTACGGTCAGTCCGCGCCTCAAGTTGTTAATGTACCATTGGAATCAAGACTCAAGAGCTTCGTGATGCCGACAGCAGGAAATCCGGACTTGTCCGAACGGTAGGATGGACAGATCACCTGACATACCCCAGGCCCGTGTTAAGAGCACGGCGGAGAGAATGGGAAATGGTAAGAGAATAATACTTTTCGGTGGTATCCATAGCTTACTTGACATGGAGATGCTACCGTAATGGATCGAGATCGACGAGGGGACTCGAGACTGCACAAAACCAGCTAAGTCTGGCATTTTACTTTACTCTTTTACGATACGTTACTATATATACTTCACAGTCTGGTTCGTCGAGGTTGTTATCAATCTTAGTCCTCATTGGACGGAGGCGAATATCATTTTGTAAACATTGTAAACACCTTCAAATGGCACATATCCCCAGCAAATTTGACCTGTAAAGGTTGCAATATATGGATATAATTTGATTAATATAATTGAAAGTGGGTGTAAGGCAATATTATATTGGGGCATAGCTGCAGCACAAGATACACATTGCAGTCATCTGGTATACTTATCGTTGTCGTCGTCCGCGTCAAGGCTTGAAGCAGGGAAAGTAGCGGCAAACGCACCTAAAATAGAACGATGAGCGCATAAAATGTCCAACTCACTGCAGTTGGACATTTTATGACATCATTGATTGGAAGTCGATTTTGCTGAATGTCGGAGACCCTCACCAGTCCATCCTCAAAATTCAACCTTCTTACATTCACACTCGTTGCGGAATTGAGTTATCGACCATTCTAGTCAAGGATTGAGTACTTGAGTTGTCAGGCTTTCTAACAAAGATAAGCATTCTAGTCTATATACTCACATATGTAGAATTCAAGACAGTCAGATTCTGAGAGTTGGAAATGGCATAGACAAGACCATCAATGGAAAACACTACAGAGGCTTGAGCCAGAAGATGAGAGTCGAGAGCAAGACCGAGGAAACAAACAAGTGTAAACCCGGACTGGACTGCAAAGTCATCCGTCGCCACTCAACACGTCTACTAAGCTCGTAACCACGGCGGTTATATGAGCCATTTTTGAAATGAGCTCGAGATTCAACGAGGCGATGTAGGCACTCAGCATCTTCATCTAATCGAGTTCACCATATGACTATTCCTCACCGCATCAAGAGAATGCTTCTGGGATACTCTTATATTTGTCTGGATGCAGTTCGGTGCAAGTCGGAGAGACACGGGTTGTGGGCATCTACTCACTAGGTGTTACTCTGGATAGCCGTAGATGAGTAGCTGCCTTCTGTCAGCTGTATGGACTGTTACGTCCAAGTCGGACCCAGGTTTTGCCTCTACTCTTATGGCTGGGCCGAATTCGTACTTTAGAGTTGCTTCGCGAAGAAAGAACCGAAAAGTCGCAGAACCTAGTCTCTCCTAGCCTGCAGACAACAAATATGGTCCGTTCGTATATAAAGTCCAAGTGGCGTTTACCCGCTTTTTCAGTGTCGTCTCACATCGTTGTACTGGCATGGACGAAAAAGTAGTACTAGGTACGAAGATCTTTTTCATCCAACTGGTGAATGTTCGAATGCTCACTTCTTAGTACTTACATAGTGCCTCCTGATAGCAGCACAGATGCCCATGCTCCTACACACGCAGAGCTAACGGGTGCTGACCTTTATTGGGTTTGGGTGAGTTTCATGCTTGAGCCTCCAAGCAGCGGTTTCTCCCTTGTGTTTACCATAACATTTTAGTCTAGTTCTGTCTCCGAAATTCCTGAAAGATTGGACATTGATAAACTACGTGTTGCACTCTCGAAGACTCTGGCTGCTTATCGCCCTGCTTGTGGACGAATTCGCAAGAGCAGCGCGACGGACTACAGGGTATGCCCTAATGCTGTATGACATTATCTAGTTGTTTACGGTCAATTCTTCACACCCCTCAGGTTGTCTTCACAGACTCTCCGCTGCCATTTGAGATCGTCGAATGCACCAATCTACCTCAGTTTGATGACAGTGTTTGGCAGGCTCATGAACCGGTGGGCTCGCTCATTCCTGACATGAAATGTGCTCCCCACGAGGTCATCAATACCGACTTACCACTGGTTAGCTTGAAAGCTACTTCATCCGCGGATAAGACCATGCTAGGTATCATTTGGCATCACGCGATAGGTACTTCTTGCATTGACCTCGACGTCCCACGGATGTGTTAACCTTCCTGCATTATAGGTGATGATACCACTAGGTTTCGGTTCATGAGCCTCCTCTCTCGCTACTATCAAGGCCTTGATCCACTCTATCCTCTGCCGTCCTTTGCGCGCCACCATTTCTTTACTCCCGATGCCCAGGACGTCAAGTCAGAAGATGATTCTGCTTTTATTAGTGGACTAGGCGGCACTCCTGAAATATCCATGGAACAGGTGGCACAGGTAGTTTCCCCATCCAACGTTGCAGTGCGTTGGTTGGTTCCACGAAGCAATGCGAACATCCTGCGGGAGAATATACAACGAGGTCTCGATTTGAAGGTCTCAATACAGGACTGCTTAAGCGCTTATGTTGCGAGCGCGGTGCATCAATGTGGCTATGACATTCGTCGAATCAATTGTGGTGTTGCGGTCAGTCTTCTATTTTTTTTTTTGGTTGCGGAACAGCTAAAATTTTACTTACGTCTATATTGTTCAGTTTCGTGGATTGTCTTCTGACTGGGGTAAAGAGGATGTAGCAGGGAACTTGGTTTCAATGGTATGTACATGCCACGATTTCATACAAGTGCTTTCGATGAAAAGACGTTGATCCTACCTATAGGCGTCTACTGGAATATTTGAAGATGCTTGTGACCCGCGTCAAGTTGCTTTGAAAATTCGTCAAGCTATCAATGCTTTTCGCAAGGCAGAAGTCGCGGATATCATGCGCAAAACCGAACAATTCATCTCTTCTTCTACAGAGCAAGGCAATTGGAATCCAATGTTCGCAGCCTTTGTTATACCAAACACGCTAACTTTAAACGGCATGGCAGCGTGAGTGAAGTCATTCTGTCTATATGATTCTGTTCTGCTCATTGTTCCTGCCCCCTCAAATTTGATTCAACGAACAGGTTGACCTGGCAAGAATCCGCAAACTTTGGCCATCCCGGAACGAAATACTATGCTGCTTATCACGCGGAATTACCCTACTACGTGAGGATACACCCTGCGAATCCTACTACGGGACGCTCCGCTGCGGATGCGTTTGAAGTGATGTTTTCAGTGCCAAAGTCGATTCATTCGAAGGTTCTGGAGAAACTAGAAGAGAAGAATTATCTCTCGCTATTCAATTGAACTACATGTACAGTGCACACGCAATGGTTCTAGGGGCTCAGTACGCCATCTAGACATCAGACGTGGTGGTTTTTCTTGATATGTATCTACACTCGAGCCAACCTGAAGCAGTATATTTCATTTTACTTGTTGATACATCGTTACACTAGGAGAAGGTTTCAAAGTCGTACATAAATATCGGCGTTACAGTACAAAGCTAAGAACGCACGTCTTTGTTTCTGTGTACTAGTAGGATACACATATACAGCGCTAGCCTTGCTCTACGTTCTTATGCCCCAAACAATATTTGGACTGCACATAGTGTCACAATACTCTAGATGAGTACATAGAAACATGTCGGAAAATTGCCAAGTGACTGATCAGGCGTGACGAAGTCTGACTGACTTATAATGCCTAATCAGGACATATCAGAGTTAAGCTACCGTTTGCTCAGATACATTGAAAAATCATGTAAATGTACTTCAAAACAGTATGAGTCTTGAGTAATGAGCGTTTGCAACAGCTACATTGAAAACTAACGGGTCGTAGGAGATGCTATATATTCTAATCACATTACCAAGTCTGTGATGCCTGCGTGGCCAAGTGGTGGGCTCGCGCGAGAAGTGGCTTATGTCAGGTGAGTATCACACTCCGTGCGCAAGTTCAATTCCCAGACAACATACACAATATTAATTTCCCTACAGCGTGACCATGTAACAAAATAAAGAATTAATAATATAATAATATGTAACCCCGGACCTCCCGAGGAGTCCGGCAGTTCCGGAGGGCCGGGACTCATGCGGTGAGGAGGGGAGAAGGGGAAGTGTTTTACTGAGTGTGCCCGGAATTACCTTATCTGACACGATAAGTTCCGTCAGGCCTGATAATGTCTGATTCTGCCGTTTAGTACGGTTCTCAGCCTTATAAGGCTCTCCCGGTCTGATCTTCTTATCAGGCAATATTTGGCCGAATCTGGCCAGGTTTGACCAGATAACCCAGTTTGTGATTTTTCCGACAGATAAGAGCAATTTATCTTTTTTGTTCACTGACAGTGGTGGTAGTTCTGCTTTGAAGGCCGGGCGCGCCGCGTACGCGTACGGATCCGCCTCAAAATTCACACGGGTATGTGTCAAATCGACAGTTCACGGCCTTCAGCTTATGGCTCTTAAAACTCAATCTCCTTCCTTCACTGACCATGGCATCCGAATTTGCTGAATAGATGAAACTGGGGTCTACTAGCTCTGTTGATGAGAGTGGCTCGTTGTTTCCTGGGGGCGACACGAGTGCATCTAACGCAGTCGGGAAATCCATCAACAAACGGCATTTTATACAAATGAAACTCGTCTTTCTGAAAAAGTTTGATGGCACTATGGAGATTGAGTATCTGTGGTATTACTTCAAGGACGGGCTGAAAAACAGTGAGCCTCATCTTTAATTTCTATTGCAGTAAACCTGATCCAGCGCTCATATTTCTCTAATTTTCCCGATAAGCCTCACCTCGTGCCCACCATTGGCGGCGAAATGCATTAGAGACCATCCTACCTATAACATCTATCTCCGACCTTCTCTTGCTTCCAACTCCGGTTATTTCGAGTCTGGTACCAATCTCTTCTACCTCATGTCAGCTGAAATTGGTCCAGAAACTTTCCGTCCTGGCGCAATCGAAGTTTTTTCCACCGTACCTCACATATGGTTCATTGACCAAGAGTTATCATCATCACTGTCCGGCCTCGGGGGAGTATTACTTCGATGTCTTAGACGTTCTACAAATCACGACCGACTCGCGCCATCTGTTCAACACGTAACTGCCTTCCTCATTATCGGACGAGTCTGTAGGTACTATCCGAGAGGATTTCCGGTCAAAGAGGCCTACACCTGCAATAATCAGCTCTGCATCCGGGCGATTGTCTTTGTCCGAGCCACAGCAGCAGCGGCACAATCATCTCACACTTATACGGGACTCAGGCTGCAGCACTGGAGGTACTGGCCGTGCTCTAGGAGAATGACAAGAATAGTATAATATACAGCGATGAGCGCCTCGTGTGGTGCAGGTGGGAGCGATCATAGTAATGAGGAAGGTTCGTAATTTGCAGGACCAGTCCCAGCGCATACTCATATCGTTTGGATATAGACGCCGAAGAGCCTGAGCTTACTGGGTCACAATGTATAGTATGTACACCATATGAGAGCTATTTATATGAGATGATAGAAGAACTACGCAGTTGATCTTGTTGAATTTCGTGTTATTACTACCTTAAGACGACTTCTTATATGGCCCTTTTTGCCAGGCTAATAGTAAGCCGTGAAAGATATTTCACTGGCGAAAAAATCTGAGAATGAGAAGTGTGGAGGGAATGCAGTTCTACTGGCCAGCCTGAGACCTAAGTACCCTGGAGTATCCACGTGATATATATGTGTCATATGAATCCATTTGAGGAAGTGGCTTGTCTAGGCTCCGGCAAGCCAGCCGCTGTTGACACCCCTACTTCTGCGTGACCCATTTCCGACCCATTTCCTCACCCTTGTAGTATCCCACTACTCCTGCGCCCACTCGCCGGCCTCGATGAAGTGGCATCGACGAGCCATCTGTGTAAAAGTCAGATGTCCAGGTGAAAGAATGTGGTCACGTAGCTTTTCTTCATGTGCAGTTTTGAGTTTTTCCATTCGGGTTTTGCGGCTATCTTTTGAATTGGCTTAAGGCGGGCCTCGGATGGACAATTGAGGTTCGTAGTCCCGTTCACCTTTCGTCATGGTGGGGTGCTGAACGGATTAAGCCGTTCGTTGGAGGCGCTGGTGTGGCGAGCTACATGTTGGAGGTGGATGGTGCGCTTGGAGTCTGTCTTTGATTCTTTGTGGAGGCGATACTCCAGGGGGGAGGAGAAGGTGACATCAAGTTCTGCATCCACTGTATAAAAGCCTTCTCATGCGATGATGCAACCGAATCGAACTCATGGCCCCTTCAAACCCAAACAAGCCCAACAATGGATTCTCGGATAAACCAACGAAAGACAGCCCGGCAGCAAACGCTCAGAACTCACGTTTCGTGAAGGCACTGGGAGATTTTGGTGACTACAACATTTGGAAAGCGCGTTCCTCCTGATTGATTCATTTCCTCTAGAGGAAAAAATGAAGAAGGCAATGGGAGATTTTGGTAACTACGACATTTGGAAAGCGTGTTCCTCCTGATTGACTCATTTCCTCTAGAGGATAAAATAGTGGGCTCTGACCCATCCAAATACTCTCAATCTGCTTCGGACTTTTATTCAACAAACAAGGACGAGTCCTGGAAAGCTGCGTCGAATTTAGCATCGAATCCTGATGTCCAAGCGATGGAAGAGAAGGTCAAGAATTTTGCAGCATCTAGTCAAGTTCTCATGAACGTGCTGGATGATGTTCGTCGAATTCATCCTTTCATTGGTAGGCGTTGATATTTTGGCCTCCTGACGTAGAGAGCTTCCGTTCATTTCGCAATGCTTGTTTGTAAAGATGTCGCTGTGCTAGCTTTCAAGGCGGTCGTGACCTTGGAGCTCAAGCGTCGAGATAACGATCAGAAGGTTATCGTTTTACAGATCAAAATGCAGGACATGATGGAGGTTTTCGTACAGTAAGAAGGCTTAATTTTTGCTTTTTAAGCACTTTTCTCATTGATCTACCAAGGCTTCGCGTAATCGCAACAAAGCAGAAGGACGTCAGTCAGAAGTATACCGTGGAGGAACGTTTGAGTCGGCTTTGTGAGGGGATCGCTGACGATATCCGTTCCTGTGGTAATCTATGCGACGCATATTCGAAGAAGAGATTCCTCGGTAATTCCATCACAACACCGTCTACGCTAATGGTACTTATTTTGATATTCAACCAGTGCGGATGCTGAAGAGCCCCATCTACGAAGCTCGTCTGGTCGACTTTGCTAACACTTTTTCAGAGCGCCAGAAGGAATTGGAGCTTGCACTGCAAATGTTTACCGCGCATGGCGTCAGCGCTGCCAATGAGGCGCTTGCCGACGTCCAAGGCGCCTTATGGTCAACGCAGGAGAGTATCAAGTTGTTATTTGAAAAATTGGAGACACCTCTCGAACAGGAGTTCAGAAAATTGATAGGCTCTAAAGGTGGTCCAGATAAGTGCGCTAAAGACGACGGAGCTCTTAAAGAGTTAATCGTACTGCGATTGTATGGGTAAGTGTTTAGGAACCGACAATCAGTGTTACCTTGCTCATGTCGAACCAGTAGTAAAGATTCATCAGGAAAGCCGGACCATCAAGATGACAGCTATGGCCCTGGTCCGTACGACTTCTATGGATCTGGTCCGTACGACAGTTATGGCTCTGGTCCGTACAATAGCTATGGCTCTGGTCCGTACTACGGAGCCGGTGCACCAAGGGGCGATCGTACCCAAATGTCCCGGTCATATCCCTACCATATACAGTCCCCACCTAGGGCGTCTTCTCCGACTCGCGTTTCACGCGCAGCCTATGCAACCCCTCAAGCACCCATCGTAGACCCTACCCCTTTACCAATAGTGCAAGAAAACGTTAGCTATACGGAGGATGAGCCTATCCCTCCTCCCGCTGCAGAGGGTACTCAGACTAACGAGCCACCTCCGTTCCTCATTAGCGACCTCAAAGATGAGCTCACCCAGGACGTAGATGCCGATTTGGAAAAGAATATGCAGATCTTCCTTCGGAAATTGAACGTTCAGGAAAAACAACTGAAAGAAATCGAGAAAGCTGTTGTTCGACAGGGTGATAGGATGATTTCGGCATTCTATGAAGGGCCACACGACCGAGTCACGGATCTGGTACGTGTGTTGTGACATCATAGAAGTTAAACTTATGAATTTTTAGGAGCTTCATCCAATATGGAAAGAAATGGTACGTCGACGGTGTCCTTGACAGCGAGAACTTCTTTAAATTGTGGACTGTCACATGCAGGGATGGAAACTATGCGTACCTGTCCACGAGTTCGTCTTAACATTACACGACTACTTCCTCGCCAAATACAGTGACTCGGAGCTGTTGGACGACTACTTTAATCGTATCCCTTCCCCTGGTGCCACAGCGCGAGAACAAACTTTGGCGTTGAGAAAGGCTATGTCTGCTGCAAAGAGTCGAGCAGCGGAGAAATGGGCTCTGAAGCATATCAGCATGACAAACATCATTCCATTGATGGAAGTCTTCGATGGGGATGCTAGCGGTTATGTGAGTGTCTGGGAAGCGAATCAAATTGCGTCCTTGCGACCCAAAGATTGGAGGTAGGTTTTTAGTTCTACGGTACCTTCCTAACAAAGCATATTAATGCCTGGCATAGCTTTCTGCAGTGGTTAGCTTACTGGGCAGCTGGTAAATCTTCTTCCGATGTCATACTAGCGTATATTCAAACTTCGGACTTTCAGGCCGCCACTTTTCAATCTGGCAGTACAGGCAAAAAATCTGTTCGCTCCTCAAACAGATGTACAAGCTTCTAGATCAAGTTCTGCCCACCAACAGGTCTATCGTAGACCGATATCTCTCCTACCCTATGCTTACTGTAGACCAGATTCTGTCTTCCACTCGACCTTGCAATGATGAATTGGAAGACAGTCTGAAGGATAAGGTTATTGTCTATCAACATGCAGAAGAACAAGCTATGGAACGAAAACTGGAAGCCTTGAACTACGAGATTGACGGACCTGATACTTTAGGACTCATAATCGGTAGATCTGAAATTGAACGGGTATGTACATTATACAGTTTAACAGGGAACGTGTCACAATCAACTCACCTCGCGGTTTCTTAGAACTTATTCCCGCTCTTATATCTACTTCTGAAATACCATCTCGCCACAATCCAACTCGGCCGTAGGTTAGTGTTAGATCGAGATGAATTATTGGTAGCACAGCAAACGCTCGAGCATGTCTTCGACGCTATTAAATCCAGGATCTCTGCAGTAAAGAGTAAGTGACTCGAAAGCTTTTTCGCTGTACCCAAGCTGATTCACACCTCCCACCCCAAGTTAATGCATCACAAAATTTACGTCGTTATACTGATTTCAGAGTGTTTGCTTTTGGGATGGTGAGTAAATTTGTCGTGGTGCTCTTTCAAGCCTCCTGTACTCAGACTTCTATTAGTATGACTTTGTTTCCTCTCAGMAGRATCCATATCATATTTGGACCACCAACCTTGAGGATACCGAATCGGAAGAAGATCTAGTASAAGAATCAAAAGGTGGAAAGYTGAAGTATCCCTCCCCCCACATGGTGGATTCAAAGCACGACGACTTCGATGTCCTTGATATCGAGTCATGCGTGTCTGGTGCTGAAGGGTTCTGGACAGGCCATTTATTCGATTCAGATCAGAATTCTGTACATGGCATGATACAGCTGCGAATCGACACTTGGAACTTCGCTAACGGGCGGATTCGGGGGAGAGGGAGTTACTCCAAAGGGACCCTGTCAATCGAGGGCAGAATACAGCTTGGGCAACAACATGGTACATTGGAAGCGACGTTACTAGGAGAACCAGATTATGAGAAGGACCCGAAACTTCATCTGTTCATTCGCGGTAATCTGCATATACTGCGAGAGGTCTCCCAGAGAACCTCGGTAAGTCGTTCAGTATCATCATCTAAACATATATCTCACCAGCGCACTGCTAAGATATCGCGTTCACTACCGACTCAATACACAATCTCCGGCGAATGGGGTCAAAAACCAGGTTCTCCGCTCGGGTCTTTGTATTTGAGTCAGACCCCAGCATGGGTGCATCGATTCAAGCCCCTCATCACTTCAGACCAAAATCGTTCTCGATCTCTGTGGCAATTCGCTTACAATGCAATTGTTCACCAAGTACGCTCCCGACATGGATTCTTGGATAGAGCTTTCATCACAAGCAAGCTTGCTGAACTGCGGCGCGGTGCTGAACTCACTCGGTACCAGTACTTACTGGACGTGCTGAGTCCTCTTGATCAAAAGGAGATGGATATGCTTCTGCTCACGTCTACTCCTTGGGATGCTAGGATATACCGGTCGATTGCTCGATCGCACTTTTTCTGGGCTTCGATGCATTAGTGAGTAGCTCAGAGTTTATTGATTTGAGAGCATTACTAAATAGGTCTAAGTTCAGTGACGTGCTCGACATGTAACCGTGTTATTCTTGGCCCCCGATTTCAGGGCCTCACCCTTAGTTATCCGGCTGATCTTTGTAAGGGTTGCTTTCGACGAGGCGAATATCGCAGACATACAAGATATTTTCAACCGTTTGCAAAGTTAACTCACTTCCTTCACCAGAGAGAGGCTACGAGGCATGCTCGACTTGCAAAGGACCTAGCGATGACACCTGAAAGACCTCGTATACGTATGCAACCTCCCACCAAAGAGGAAGCTTCCTTCGACACACCCCCTATCATCGTCCCCCTTCCTGTGCGGACATCTCCAAGTCCACCTCCAGAACCAAGACCTGGCTGGTCCTCTCCAATAAAACGCGTTCGATTTGAACTTAGCTTGCTCAAGTCATCTGGTGCATCTACAACGAGTAACTCACCCATCCCTCCATCTCAAGAACGTTCTCCGAGCATCTCTCCAGGGGTGTCTCTCGCTCCTGCCACTGGTGGATCTACGCTCGATTCTGTTGGTCCTGAAGCTGACAACGGTGCCGTATCAGCCTGGAACCCGGGAGTAGAAGAACCTCCTACCGTTCTCCAATGTATCTGCTGTGATAGTGACGTGCGACTCTTATCAGACATGTATTGGGTATGCATAAAGTGTTGTACGTACTCAGATCATCCTCACCTTGAACTAAAACTTACATGGCGCATAGGTGAGCTAAAGAATAAGGACATCATGTCATTTGACAGGTACAAGGTCGTAATTTGCCTCGATTGCGAACTCAATGATAGGCCTCCCCTTCGCGACGGGGTCGGCCACAGCATCGCTCATTCCTTAGTCTTAGTCCGACCACGTGATCATCCGCCGTCCATCTCGGTGTGGCCGCCTGGCCATCGTAGGAGTGGCAGCAAACGGAGATCGGTGGTTGATTTCTTGAAAGGCGTTTTCAGATCCAAGGAGTCTGAGCGTAACAGCTCTAATGAGCCCTCGAAGATTATTGTAGTTCCTTGTTCCGAAGATTCCGAATATTCCGAATAAACCCGTTCTTTAGCAATAAGAGGGTAGACAGAATACAAGAGGGCAAGCAGTTAGTACGAAAGAAAAGGCTGAAGTCACACTGTCACATCTCGTTACCCCGTTACACAGCGTTACACTGAGAGGATGAATATGGAACTCTTCGGTGTACATACATACCATTCGAATCGGGTCATTAGCATTTTGCGCATCCCTTTAGGGCCTGTTCGACAACATGTCGCATTTAATCAATCTCATTGACCTTCAACGTTGTCAACCGTGGTAGATGCCACTCCTGGATGATTGTTGGCTGATTGTTAAGGCAGGGATTAGCTCGGACTTGGATTGTGTAGTAAATCAAGGTACGAGCTCGTCTTAACAGTTAGACACGTTCATTGATCCAGTTCCATTTTCACAGTTTTGCCTCCGCCTCGAACGCGCGGCAAAGATCTAGGACGTACTCTTGAAACCTTACGCCGCCCATACCCATTCCCCGCGCTATACCATCTCCTTCTCCTTCACTAGTATACTCTCCGCAATCACCTGGACGAGCACCCATAACCTCAGGAGCACCTATAATCTCAGGCCTTGCGAGTCCGGTACTTTCCACAGTGGCGGCAAAGTATATTCGAAACCATCCTATCTATAACATCTATCTCCGACCTTCTCTTGCTCTGGGCCGACTCCGGTTGCTCCGAACCTACTACTAGGCATATCTCTCGTACCTCACGTCAGCTGAAATTCATCCAGAAACTTTCCATCCTGGCCAATAGATGTTTTTCCACCGTACTACCTCACGTATAGTTCATTGCCCAAGATTTATTCCCATCACTGTCCGGCCTCAGGGGAGCATTGCTTTGACGTCTTAGACGTTCTACAAATCACGACCGACTCGCGCCGTCTGTTCGACACGTAACTGCTCCTCACTATAGGACGAGTCTGGAGGGTACTATCCGAGAGGATTTCCGGTCAGAGGCTTACACCTGCAATAACTAACTCTTCATCTGGACGATTGTCTTTGCCCGCGCTACAGCAGCGGCGGCACAATCACCTCGCACTTATGTGAGGCTCAGCACTGGATGTATTGGCTGTGCTCTATGAGAATGAGAAGAATAGTATGATGTACAGAGCGATGAGCGCCTCGCGTGGTGCAGGTGGGAGGAGTCATAGTAATGAGGAAGGTTCGTAATTTTGCAGGATCAATCCGAGCGCATACTCATATTGTTTGGATATAGACATCGAAGAGCCTGAGCCTACTGGGTCACAACACGTACTATGTACAGGATTATGAGAGCTATTATATGAGATAATAGAAGGACTACGTATTTGATCTTGATTTTGAGTTTCGTGATATTACTGTCTCAAAACGGCTTCTCATATGGCCCTTTTTGCTAGGCTAATAGTAGGCCGTGAAGGAGATTTCGCTGGCGAAAAGATCTGAGAATGAGAAGAAGTGCGGTGGGAGCAGATGCAGTTCCAGCCTGAGACCTACCCTAGAGTATCTCGGTGATATATATATCATATTCCAGCGGAGCTTGAATATTTGAATTGTCGATCCGTGGCGTCGGGACGCGTCGAGTCACTTAAACCGTGGCTCCGTTCACTTAGTGCGGCTATTCTATCGTTCAGTGTGTACTTCTGCCAGTTCGCAACATTGCTTTCATACTATATAAGTACTCAAGAGGCCATGTGCTTGAAACATGTGGCCCTATGTGGGCGCTTGATAATCATCTAATAGCACAGAGATGCTTCTCTGAACGCCCACCTCGATGTCAAAGGCGATGGATTGCCATTGTGGGCGGTAGAGCTTCTTCTATATGGGTGCATAGCTGTACACATTTGACCTCATCCGTTCGTATTAATAGTCTCATAGGATACTTTGAGTGCCTCATGGAAGTCTTTACTCTTCCTGGCTCTGATGGAAAGCTGTTGAGGCGCCTCATTATCAGGAGCGTAGTATATAAGTACCACCACCACGCAATACTCAGCATCCCTCGAATCTTCATCTGCTGCCAGTATCTTGCACTCAGTACACCTCGCCTATAATGTTCAGAAGAATGAAGTCCAGCAGATCGCGAGGAAGTGCAGGAAACACTATGCCTGATAGTGGAATGTCGACAAGCCCGAGCTCTACCTCTACTTTTAGCATTCAAAACGTGAATAACGGAAGCGTATCGCAGACTGAATACGCTCGTCGATGCCGCGAGTTACTGGAGTTGAACAAGGACTTGGAAGCCTTAGGGTATGTTCTGTTGGTCAATCCACTGGTTTGAGTCTGATCACATCCTGTCCTGTAGAGCCGATGCATATTTCTCTTTGCCCCGTGTAGCTGTCATAGGCAGCCAGTCAGGTAAGCATGCCTTGTTGTTGTATCGTACATTCGTTCAGCCTCATTGATGATACTATATCATTGTTTCTATAGCGGGGAAAAGTTCCCTGGTCGAAGCCGTATCAGAAGTAAGACCGTACTATAACACAATGCCCTCCCTCGTCTTCTCTGATAATTTATTTCTCAGATTAACGTACCCAGAGACAGTGGGACATGTACTAGGTAGGTGCCTTCTTCAGCTGTCCAAATGTTTGCTTAACCTCGATTTCGCTTTCGAGATGTCCGATGTATTGTGAAATGACTAGCGGAGATAGTTGGTCTTGTACCATATATCTCAAGATGACTGGTGATCATGGCGAAAGCTATTCAAAGATTCCTTTCGGCCCAGTAATCACGGACAAAGCCGGCGTCGAACTGTGGCTTAGGCGCGCGCAGGCGGCCGTTCTGTCGCCACATCGCTCATCGGAAGAGTTCCACGAGAAGACGTACAACGAAATCCGTGATTTATTGAAAACTGACAAGGAAATGCGGCAATTCACAAACAATGTCGTGCAAATCCATTTGAAGGGCCCAGGACTTACGGACCTCTCTTTCATCGATCTTCCAGGTACGTCATGTATATTACTGTCACGATTGTTACATTCTGAAACGAACGGCTTTCATCCAGGGCTGATTCAGAACGCTGCTTCAGATGCAATTACGCTTGTTGAGAGTCTCTCGCTTGAGTACATCGACGGGAAAGGGAGTGAAAACACGTTGATTCTCGTAGCTCTTCCCATGTCTGGTGAGTTGTATGATATTAGCCTCAGTACGTATGTAATTGGTCTTGATTGCACGTAGATGATATACAGAATCAGGCTGCGGCCCGACTAGCCAGAAAGTGCGATCCGAAAGGCAATAGAACCATTGGTAGGCGATGCTTAGAATACTATGAATGGAAAGCTTACACTTTCTTAGGGGTGGTTACAAAACCAGACGTTCTTAGCGCGGGTGCAACTGGTCTGCGCCAGCAGTGGCGAACCATAATTGAGAATGACCCGACCTCGGAACACTATCTCAAGCATGGTTATTATTGTGTTCGTCTACCTGATGACGTCGAGCGAGCTCGAAACCTCTCGAGGGAAGAATTGCAACACCTTGCTTCGGATTATTTCAACCGCACTGAGCCTTGGAGCCATTTCGCTGACCGTAGGTGGTTTGGCATTCCGAATCTCGTCTCAGACGTGAGCCAGTTGTTGGTGAAACTGATTGAATCTAAGTGAGCCTTTTCATTTCGTATATATATTGCGGCAGATTTCTAACAAAATGAGAAGCCTTCCTAAACTCAAGATTCAAGTCAAGGAGTTGCTCGACAAGACTGTTAAAGAGCTATCTGCGCTTCCACCACCTCCATCTAGTGAGCCTGCTACAGAGGTAGCGCGCCTAGTGACCGCCTTCTGTGACGATATCCGTAGGGCAGTCATGGCAGAAGCTAACCAAGGCGTCGTTCGTCACAATCGATCCATCTACGCCGAGTTCAAACGCGAAATATGGAAGACGGGCCTGAATTTTATGCCATACTATGAAGAGGGGGCATACAAGGGTGCCGATTCTGATGGCTTCAAAGACAAGGTTATTCCTTCTCAGGAACGTGCTGACACCCCTTGTGGTGATCAGTTCCTGAATGTCGATGATGTTAGAGAAGTTATCGTCAAGTACGTCGATATTACATTATTGTCTACGTTCTGTCTTTTCTGACTGTATCTTATAGCTCTGTCGGGTGGGAGCTTCCTGGACACGTTCCGTTCCAAGCTACCAAAGAGCTTGTCTTGCGCTCTACGTGCAAGTGGCGCGAGCCCGCCATTTCGTGCTTCAACTCTGTATACGACAATTTGAAGGATACTGTCCAGGAGCTTGGGGCGGCGAAACTTTCTCAGTACCCTCTTCTGCACGAATTTGTCAAGTGAGTTTTCTTAGACTTGCTACTACATATACAGTTCGTAAAAGCTAATTACTTTGCAGCTCGTTGGTGCAAGAAAGACTAGATGTTTGCAAGGATGATGCACTTGCCACTCTCGAGAAGATGATCAAAGTCGAAAGTGTTCCGCTGTACACGCAAAACTATCATGAATTTGACGCGGAAAAGCGCAAGTGGATCTCCCATTTCACAGGATTGAGAGCGATTCGTTTCCAAAGAGGCCAGCTTTGCGTCGTCGATAGACATGGGAACAGTAGAACCGAATATGTAGAGGTTGAATATGCCGATGAACTTGATGTAATGGCCGGCGTTCGAGCGTACTTCAAAGTGGCTTTTAAGGTACATAGTACGGCTTCTCATCATGGTTGTATGCTGATGGCGCTTGGTTCAACAGCGATTTATCGATATCATCCCGCTTCTGATTGAGCACGAGCTTAATCAGACCTTCGCTTTCGATTTGTCCGAAGTGCTCTTTGCGCATTTATTGGAAGGCTCAGATTCTTCGGCGAGACTGAGGGACCTTGTAAGTGAAGATCCTGATGTCGCGGAGAAGAGAAAGACGCTGGAGAAGAAGATGGACAAGCTGAAGGCAATTCAAGAGAAGTTGGCAGCCTACTAGATTCAGACTATCATTTTGTCGTAGCTAATGTTATGAACAAGTCTCATTGAATGGAATTTTCGATGTTTTCAGCCGTAAACTGAACGATGTGAGACTGAAGAAGACCAGTACATCATAATTCCGTGCATTCGACGTCTCGCAAGGTATTTACATCGGTAGTATATACGTGTACATAGTTGGGCCCACCTAACCAACCACTACACCGTCATCGGCAGTTTGGCCACGCATTCTCTCATTTTTGTTAATGTATCAACCTTGTCGTACAATCTATTCGAGCCGCCGCACCGTCTACACCCCGCCTCCCAGCATGCAACGGTCTCCGGCCATCCCTCCATCTCCAATCCGGATATAGTGTCTCCTAATGGGCGCCTGTCCATCTCCCAAAAAATCTTTGCTTTGAGCTCTCTCCACGTGTGATGACTTAGAGATGAGCCACACTGGTGGCAGTCCGCCGCGGCGTTCCCAGCATCGAACACTTCAGGGTCGTCGAGATTCTTCTTCAATATATCCCTTCGGCTCTTATGCAGCTTTAATAGAGCTAGCAAATGCCTAGAGGAGAGACGATTTAAAGCCTCCTGATGTTGGTCGTCGTATAAGTTCAAGCTTAGCGTGTACTTTGAAGCAAGCTTGCTCTCGGCTTCCCAACCAAAGTGAGTGGCAATGGCATATAAGCGAAGAGGGTCTGCGAGAAACATTGGGGCAGTGATCCCTGACCGAATAATGGAGATAGGCCCTCCAGCATCCCAGCTGTCAGCTAGCGTCAACAACTCCTCAACTTCGTCGAATGATTCCCATCTGGGTATCTCCAAGCCACTCATCATGCGAAGAATCCGTTCAAGAACTCTATCCGGTTGTGGTATCGGTATTGGAGTAGAATGAATTTGACTATTGTCGGCCATCTTCGCTACTTGGCTGTCTTTGTGATTCGGAAGCGAAAGCATGGAATTGAAGAACCCCGAGGTGGTTCTTAGTATGAATGAAGGAATACGATACAGTGTTCCTTCTGCAGAGCGCAGTACCGCATCGGCATCTTCTTGGTCGAACTGCGGGTGATATGAGTGCGTGATAAAGTGGCTCGACATGAAGGTTGAATTGAAAGGTGTTGTAAACGTGCATTCATGTGTGGCGCCTTTAACATAGTGATCATGTGACGTTATTGCGTAAGCGGCCATGGACTGGTCCACACTGACAGCCGGTCCACAGTATGTTTTGCCGGAAACAGGCCGCTCCTCCCGCTCCTACCCAGACTCGCGATGTCAACACAAAAACGCCCAGGCGACAGTTCCTACAAAAAGCAGAAGAAGCCTAATATGAGGTCCTCTTGGAGCAGGTTATCGAGGAGGCCGACCGTGTACTTAATTTAATTCCAGACATCAAACGACAAAGCCTCGAGGCTCGAAGAGCTATATGACGGGAATGCAAGGGGCCATTTGGCGGATGTGGTGGTCTGCTGGAGGTTTTCGTGCAAGATGGAAAGAGGCCCTGAGGTCAATTGAACAAGTGAAAGCTTGTTCCATGCTTGACATGCGCCCTCCACACGAGCGTGAGCGTACGTTTCCAATCATTAAGAGTGTCGCCATTAACATCCTCATAGACTTTATTCTCAACGCCCAGTATGAATTATGTAGCAAATTACAGAAGGAAAGACTATTCTATCTTCCTGCGCCTTCCGAATTGGCCCAAAAATGGACCCAGTATCAACCCAACTTCGAGAATCGTCTCTTTTGCCTACGTTCCCTCGAAGCCCGCGGTTATACCTTTATATGCACTCTCCACGACACTTTCGTCGCTCCCTTCTTGTCTCCCAAAGGCTCCTTCCTTAGGCGTTAGAAACTGTCGTTGCGGCGATCTTTCTCCACTCAGGAAGCAATGTGGCTTTCATGTTGGAAGATTACACCAACGTGCGACGCGAAAACTGGCTCGGGGTGCTATATACATTAGCCAAGGGCATTGACGAACTCGAAGAGTATGTTATTACTATTCATTTGGTTTCGTTTCTAATACCAGGCCTCTGGACTAGTGATTCAGAAACCCCTGACATCTCCCGTATTTCCACCCCTTACTGCTCAGATTTATACTTCTTCCACGTTGTAACGCTCATTGTGACTTGATGCTGAAGGGAATCCCCCCCTTTACGGACAAACTCGAGTTCACGAACTGGCTGTTCACCGCTTCCCTGTTCAGTCCTTCTTTGCCCCAGTCAATTCCGGTATTCGTCAAGTTGTCATCAGGACGTTACGGAGTGGACGTTCACCAATGGACAGCTGACTACAAGCTCATTCCAACGCACAATGCCTTCATCTTGGAGAATGCTGCTCGATTATTTAATGCTTCCCAATACCTCCGCATTTGCAGCGCCTGTCCAACGCGCAATACTTGAGGTTCTGAATATCCCGAAAGAGAATGGCAAGGTACACGGTGATTTACGATCTGTCAATATTATGGTTAATGTCTTGGATACCGGCGAAGTGGTTCTGGTCGATGACGGGAGCAGTAGAGCGGACATCAAAGTAATCGACTTTGACTGGGCGGGTGATGCTGGCAAAATATGTTGCGCTTTCTTGCGGAATGCGGACCATCGCTGGTATGACTTGGCGAAGGCGAACTCGGGGGGCCGATTGAACGGGGGCCATGATCGCTTGGTTCGTTCGTGGTTGGCGTCGTCACTCGTGCACCGCACAATTGACGCGTGATGACTAAGCTTCTGTTTTGCCACTCAGGCCTTCAATCTGCCTGGCACCTCCTGCGGCGAAGAATGAATATTAATAATTGTATTTTCTGACTTGACCTTGCTTCTGTCGTGCTCTGATATATACTTCAATTTGTGCGCTAAGAAGACTCATACATTACAACGAAAGGAGCCTGATATAGGATGTTCTAGACGCTGCATTCTCTCAATCCTCGCCAGTCTTGTGTCAACGAACCCTGTGGTGTGGCCGCTTCTAGCAATCTTACCCCTTCTGAAAGGCTTGTATCTGTCCTTTTTGTGCTCTCCAAGGCAGATCTGAAGGAGACGAATGAAGGACAATGGTTCGTGATTACGTACAATAATGCTTGGACAGGTTCAAATTCGAAATTCTAGCTCAAGGTTCCTTTTCTTCACTCTACTTATAACCACCACCATCTCTCGAGCGTCCCAGCTTATTCTGGGTTTTCCGTCCCTCGTTTCTTAACCCTTCCTTTCTTTTCTCGTCGTACATACCTGGGCTCTTTCTTGGCTTTCAAGCTCTACGTGCTAGTCAACCAAACTCAAACTTAAAGGCAAACGACTGGACAAGACCTGGACAGCCTCTTTTATGGTAACGATGCCTCGAATTAGCTTCAACCAGAAATCCATCGCCAAAATCGCTGCCTTCGGGCTTTTTGCTACCTCGTTGTTACCCACTGTGGTCGCTCACGGGCAGATTCAAGGTGTGACTGCGAATGGGCAGTACAACGAGGGCCCCAATGTACGTTTTTTGCCAAGAATTCCAGTCCTGTTGGCAATCTGATCGCGATCGCTGGATACTGACTTGTTTTGGTGCTCAACATAGATCTACTGGGACGAAGACCCTATCAACGACGAAACAGCTGTACGGGTCATGTACAAGGCCTCGTCTCCCGCGTACAACTTGCCTCCAGATTTCGACGACGACTCGTGAGTCTTTTCTCCCTCCCTTTGCTTCCTCCAGTCCAGGTTTTCGATCGCCATGACATTTTCTTGGCATTTTTTTTTTCATCCGTCTTAACTGGCTGCGGACTCCGGAGACTGCGGAAAATGCTGAGCATTGAGATATTGACTCGTTTGTCTCTTATAGGAAAATGGCATGCGAAGGAGCGTCTGGTGCACCGAAGACCATTCAGGTGTCTGCTGGCACCGACGTCAAGATTGACTGGGTTGGTGCCACATCCGAGCTTCTAAACAAAGCTGGGACAGGTGACGTTGCGAGCGGTCAGAATCCATGGGTTCATGCGTGAGTGTCTTCCTGTGTGTCTCGAATAAACCACTTCGTGCCAGTGGCCATGGCGCGTTCGTCGGTCAATTCATTTCCGGATGGACGGGTTTGCTAATATTGACGCGTTGATCACTTTTAGGATGGGCACCGTTGCGAGCTATATTGCTAGCTGCACTAATAGCGATTGTACCACGTACGATGCTTCTCAGGCGGAGTGGGTGAAACTTGCGATGTTTGGGATCGATTACTCTGAGACGATCTCGGACGATTTGAGGGAGACGATGGCGGAGAAGCCTGAGGAGTATTATCCTACGGAAGGTACTTCGGGACTTTGGGGTATGGCTAAGTTCGGTAAGTCGATGATGGGGTAGTGTCAGACGATGCTGATTAACTAGTTTATTAACAGTTGAAGCTGGTTCTACGTGGAACGTGACTATTCCCAGTGGTCTTGAGAATGGACAGTACATTCTTCGTCACGAAGTGAGTTTTTTTCCCTGATATGACATGATTGAAGGAAACTGAACCATGACGGAATCTATAGATGATCGCAGTCCACAACCCGCTTACCTCTAGTGACTCTACCTCTGGCCCTCAAGCTTACATTGGCTGCATTCAGCTTGAAGTTATCGACGGTGGGGATGTCAGCCTCCCTTCAGGAACTAAAGCCGGCTCGTAAGTGTCTTAAATTCTGACCTTTTTCTTGACTCTTTCTGACTGTCTACTGTTATATGAAGGCTTTACAGCCCAGATGGCGACTTTGCCAACTACAATGTTTATTCGGAGAACGGGCAAAACTTTGTAGATCCCGGTCCTGATGTGTGGGATCAATCCTCTTCTTCCTCGTCCTCTTCCTCCGCCTCCACCTCCACCCGGACCACCACCTCCACCTCTACCCGGGCCACCACCTCCTCGTCCGTAACGGTCCAAGCTACTACTACTTCAGTGAACGTCGCGGTTGCCACTACATCAGCTTCTTCGTCCACTGCTTCTCCGGTTGCTACCCAATCCGCCTCGGCTTCGAACTCCTCTTCTACCTCGTCAACGAAGTGCCGTAAGAGGTCTGTCAACGTGAAGCGAGATGCGAAGGCCATGCATAAGAAGCACACGAAAAAGAGGAGTTCGTTCCCTCATTCGTCGCACTAGGCTTTAGGACGGTACTCTTTTACGCCGACAGTAGTGCTCCTCCCCCTTTCTCGTCGTGTTCTCGTTCGCGAGTTACGATGCCATGGGACTTGAAGGGCTTCTTGACGTTCTGTCTCCTGTTTCATGCGTTCTATCCTGAATACGCCTCGCTCTTTTAAGAGTGAGTTTTCCTTATCGCTTTACGATCTAGATGATGTTGTTTAATATTGTTCTCTGTTTCTATCTCCCCTGATACTTGATGTTATCATTAATACGTGTAGTACGCATTCAATCGTCGTCGAGCGACGAATTATCTTTTGATATCTTACCTTAGCTTGAGTTTCGATAGCTCTAGCTTAGCTGTAGTTGATCTATACACGTTTGAAAAAGATTTCATAGCACTCAAGTACACTTCGTTGCATGGAGTATAGTGCGATGTTCGAGTATGATTACGAGAGGAGTATATGAAGGTAACTAAGTAAGTGAGTACATATATGAATACGTGTATGTGCACAAGTCCATAGTTAAGGCTTAACATAGAATAAGATCAACTGGATACCAAAATCCGAAAGCCTGAAGAACACCGGAAAGGAAATAAACACGCAGAAGGATACTAAGTAGCCTTTAACCGTGACAATACATCACAGCGTTATTGAGAAAGAGGCCATCTAAAATGGGAAGTAAAGGACATACCCAAATACAAGTTCAAATGCCGAGAGATCTAGAACCACGCCTTCTTCCGCTCGTTCCACAAATAGAGCGCGTGTATAACACCACCGATCCAGAAGAAAAACGTCAGGAGTATATTGATGAGGATGTCCTGAGCTGGTCGCTTCATCAAGAAGACGGCGACAGGGGGTAGTAGAATTGCGCACTAGAGACAGTACACAAGACATGAGTACGTTACATGCATTACGAGTTGCGAGGAAGAGATGGTTCAACTTGGAGGTGAGCACTTACGATGATAATGAGCACATCTTCGGTTCTGATAGCCATTCTATCCCAGGTTCTTCGTAGGTTAGACGCTTCTAGAGGCTGGCTACGAGGTTGAAGAGGTTCAAAGAGAGTATGTGTTCTGTGGCGTTGGAGCCTAAGTTGAGGGTTATAACGAGGCGGCAAGGTGGATACTTGTGTATGGCGTCATACTAGGAGTATACCCACGTTCACCCTCACGATGGCATGGTAAAGGCGTGCTGAAAGATTTGTTTTGAATGAAATCGCATGTTCCGGGAGAGCAGAGCATATTTACCTGGCGACAGCCTGACAATGTGAGGTGCGTATTAATGACTGCCAGTGGTAAAGATGCCGCCTGTGAATCTGATAAACATCGCACCGTAATACTCTAGTTGAGTGATTGTCGCTTTTCGAGCAATCTAATCGAGTATTCAAGTGAGAGAATATCCTGATGAAATGTCAGCTGCATAACATTCGTGCTGCCAGGTGGGAGACTCAAGGGAGACTGGTGGAAAAGAGGATAGGTAAGCGACTGACTTAGTCAGCAATTCGCCCAACCGAAAAAGATTCACACATTGGCTTACTTTAATGCTTCTCTTCTACCTGCGATTTTATATGATGCGATACTTATAGTGAAGCATATGCATAGACGTTCATGCTCGCCGCTTAAAGGTGAGCACTTACAATGATAATGAGCACATATTCGGCTCTAATAGCCATTCTATCCCAATTTCTTCGTAGTTTAGATATTTCTAGGGGCTAGCAACGGAGTTGAAGAGGTTCAAAGCGAGTATGTGTTCTGTGGCGTAGAGGCCTGAGTTGAGGATTATAACGAAGTGGTAAGGTGGTTATGTACACAGCCTCTTTCTCACCGTCAAATGTCAAATAGCATTCAGCTCACCCTTCAACGTATCCTCAACCACTTTGTCATCCCCAAGGACAGAAACTTCTCCAAAACATGCAGTGCCCAGCAACACTCCGAGTTCACGCCATTTATCACCAACAGGGATATCCGACTTCTTGAGACTGTACTCCAGTGAGTACTCGGAGTGGATATAAATCTCAGTCCGCTGAAGACCACCAGTTATGGTGGACAACGTTGGGCACCACCAAGATGGTACAATATGCAATGTACCTGGCGAATACAAGTGGTACGTCAAGTTCAAAATCTTCAATTTTTTGCAATTTGACAAGTCAAGAGCTTGTTCCAAATCTGAATCTAACGTGAAACTGTCAGTGGCATGCTCAGAATGTTGTTTTGGAAACGTACGCTCTTCCGTGAAACAAATATTCTCAACAGACTGTGAACAGGCTTCAATTACCTGCTGCGTCGCTGGCACAAGATGAACGAGAGGTGCCGACAACTTTAATGAACGAATGCGCGACAGGTTTAGCTTCGAACCGGGAGTGTGAAGTACGCGCTCCGCGAAGATAGCGATACCGTCGTAAATCCGTGTATAGTATTCAATGATCGTCAATGATTCCAGGTAAATGACGCCTTCACTTTCCTCACGGGAAGTATTCGCAACCGTCTTCTTTCGAACCTTGGCGTCTTTGCTGTCCTGGGGATACGTGTATAAAATTGTTCTATTCAAGACCAAGGACTTCAAGGATTCGGTTAGCTCTGGTAGTATGTCGGCATACAAGTCACCGCCGTCGAATGTAATATGTGTTAACGAACGCATCCCGAATGCGTATGCGAGTGCATCTTTACCACACTGATGCAGCTCTTCCCAGAATGTAATCCCCCTAATTTCTAAAGAGCTTAGGTTGACTAGGAACGAAAAGACCTCTTTCAGAGTAGGCTCCGCGAGGATGCTAGTAGGACTTCTCTTATCCACGTCAATCGAAAGCGCTCGTACGTATGTTCCTAAATGTGGAGATCGGCGTAGAAGGGAATGTAGCGCATGACAACGGTTCCGAGAGCTGTGTTGAGTGACCGAAGAGACCTTGTGCAGGAGTGAGGAGAACGGCCCAGTATGGGACTGACTTTCTCGAGGGTGCTTTGAGCTGGTAGAAAGTGTGATGTTTCGGAAAAGATAAGTACGAGACTTATCGAGGAATACAGATGATGCGAGCGAGCATGCTGCCAGCGCATGAGGATCTTCGGCCAGATGGTCGATGATACTCTCGAGTAGCTCTGAGGGGAGGTGATGGTTCATAGTCAAGATACGAGCTTCTCGGTCACAAGATCAAATTTGATTTTCATCATCACTTCTTCCACTGCCTTCGGACATCGCTGATCTCCGTGTACTTATGTACGGCTCAAAGATCGTCAAGGTTATTCAGTATTGAAGGTAAGTACATATATACCTGTATATACATAACTCCTTTCCGTATTAATTGAATTGACAAAGCTTCGGAGCTTTGAGACTTCAACGGGTGAATTCGGTGCCACTGTGAGCCTGTGCCGATCCCGAATATCATATGGATGATAATGAAGTTAACACCGATCGCGCTAGGATTGCCCATGTTGTTTCCGTACTTCCGGAAGTGGGTCTCTCGGTGGAAAGCTTCAATGCAATCGTACATGTAGTGATAAGCACATCTTGTTGGTCTAGGAGCCCTTTTCGCTGTTCGACGAGAAATGATCAATAACAGTGAAAATTCATAAAGGTATGAGTTTTGACCTCACATCGTGACTGCCAGTATTCAGCCGGTGTAGCTTTTCATAACTAGATGTCGTACAGTGAGCGTAATTGTTGCATACACAGAAGATAGCAAGATAGCGCTCATCCAACGCCCATTGTACTCCTGTCTTCCTGAAACATGGCCTATCGCCTGTTACGACTCCACATGCGAGTATCGCCGTTCTGCCCGTGTTCGTCTCAGTATCAGAAACTTAGTGGACACTGGGCAGTTGGCGATTCCTGAGCTAAAATTAGCCTCGTTGAAGATCCCTATGCATGTACATAGAAGCATGTTTTTTCCTTGAAAGGCTTTTGCGTGCGCCGAGCAAGTCCTTAGCAAAATACAATCAATTATCATACGTTCTCAAAACTTCAACTCAGGACAGCTCAAGGACTCACCAGGCTTTCCTCAATGGGTCAGGTTCCTGACAATCTTGGCCATATTGAAATTTGCAAAAATTACACGGTTACCAGCAATACCCTGTCCCTTGTCAGCCCTTGTCCTCGCCGCTGACATTTCTCCATTGTGTAGCCTCCCTAAAGAGATATCTTGTAATTTGACACTGGCATTGCCATTGTGTTCCTTTACTTACGACTAGGAAGATGTTACCGAAACGCGCTTGCAGGCAGTGTTCAAGGTTTTGGTACTGTGCAGCTCCGTGCAGCCGTGCTCCTCGAGATTCCGACTCAGAACCGATCAAACGTTCGCTTGTTGAGGTATGACTAGAAGATGAGTAGTAATCCTGAGCGCATCCAGAGCATATAAAAGAGAGTAACGGATGAAGGACGAGCAAGCAAGGCAGGTTCCTTTCTCCTCTTCACTTGGTCCGAGTACTCCGCTGGTTCGGTGAGATCTCAGCGTCAATCCTATCTGAATTCGTTGACGAATCAATTGCTCCTCCAGGTCGTACTACAAGTTCATCCATCTGTCTTCGCGTTAGCATACACCCTCTGTCGTTAACCTTCCAAGCCTCCCATAACTACAGTAAGCAGGCCGTCATACGTCACCACTTCCCTATAAAGCTCAGCACAATCCTCTTTGTAACGGATACTCACAGACAATTTACATCATGATGCGATCCATGTTTTCACCTCTCATGCTCATCTTCGGCATAATGGTAGTGCTTTTTGCAGCATTAGCCCAAGGAGCGCCAATGAATGAGAACGGATCGAATCTCGAGGCGCGGGGCAATTGCGTTTCTGGCATGACGGAATGTGGTGAGTAGCTCGCTCCGCTGCTTTTACAGAGGCATCGACTCACTTCCATTTAGACGAATTATACCTTCTCCGTTGGCACGTCGGAGCAAGCAACGAGCATTGGGGCCTTTTCGTTGCCCCTGCCGGCTCGACGAAGGGTACCATCGTTGATGCTACCGGTGGACCGAGAACCCCTTTGATCACAAATAGCCGGAACTTTGACATTTCCGTGTACAAGAACCTTCAAAGGACAACCCTTGGACCGGTGACGAACACCCAGAAGGCAGTTGCGTTAATGAAGCAGGTGGAGCTTACGCATGCACCTCCCACCCAGAACTGCGTCGACTGGACCAAACTCGCGACTCAGGCTTTGTTGAATGCAAAGTACATCGCTTCGAGTACTTATACCAATCTGAACACGCTGTACACGGCGAACGAGGCTGCGGTTAGACAGAAAACGTCTGGGTCGCTTATGCAGGCGAGTTAAAGGAGAATGCATTCTAGAGGGGACTAGAAACTCTGGCTGTATCAGTTTTTCATGTAAAAATGCGATACCAGTGAAGATTATCAATATTTGAGCCTGATAGTGAGAGGCCAGGGCTGAGAGCTTTGATATCGTTGAAGCGCAGGCTGTCGAGTTTGAAATTTGAGTGCTTGAACGCTGAGCGCTTGAGCATCGTGGCGTTTTAAGTATTGCTTACATAATTTACCCTCCAATGTTCGAACTTCACCTTGACTTCACCGTCACCTTCTGATATTAGCGTTTACCTGAGAGCTATAAGTTGGCTCCTGGAAGGAATGGCGAGCTGGAGATTGCGCAGAAGTTCGAACCAGGTTCGAAGGTCTTCCTACAATTTGGTGAGGACTTGACTTTCTCGTTTAGTGCTCTTTTAAAAGCTTACAATGATATTCTCTACAGGTGCCATGCATATTCGTATATTCGGCTCAGAAATCCCAAATACTGTGTATATTGGTCATGACGTCGCCCATCTGACTTTGTTCATGAAAAACTCTACGACGATGCCGAAGCTTCACTGAAGCAAATGCGTTACAGTTTACTAACAGTAATGAGGCATCAATGGATCACGACTTGGGCGAGCTAATGGATGACTGTGGGGCGGAGAGGCTGGTCCGCAGGTTGTCGAGGCGGCGCTGCCGACGAGTATGAGTGCTCGGGGCGTTTGTGGAAATGTTTCCTACAAGGGAGGAGAGGATTAGGACGGAGTGTGGGAGCAGCTGTGGTGGAGACAGGTGTATATATGCCGAGGACATCAGCAATTCGGTGAGTGTGATTCAGAGGTTTTGAGCGGGCTCTAACTGTATATCACTTTTTATCCCAGACTCGACCTTATCATGTCTCTCAGCACTGGGCAGCGGCTCTGATGTCAATGGGAGCCTGGGCGTCACAGGCGATACGGGAACGATACACAGGTCCGCCATGCTCGGTGCAGTCCTCAGACAACCCTCTCAGCGAGGTAGAACTGCAGGCATTCTTCACGAAGGCATTTGCTATAATTGGTTGTCGAGGCCGTTGCCAGGTTTGTACTACCTTGCTCCTGTTCAGGCTTGGTATCTGATTAATCTTTCTGTGCTCTTTAGAATTACAACCTCATCTCAATCAATACGAGGATAACCTCCGGCTGTGGGACTCGCGACGAGTAGAGCTGCAGAGCTGGAGCAGAAACTAGAAGCAGAAGCGAAGGAATTGGTTGCTGCTGCTAGGGAGGTCGCGAATTCCCAGCCGTCACGTCCGAACCCTTATATCCCTTGACGTATTCTTCTTTGCCTGTTCGGTTCTGAAGAGATGATCACCTGACTGCCTCTCCGTTCGCTCTGCCAAAGACCCAAAGCAACATCCGTATAGGAACGTCGCGCATGCGAAGAAACGAGGTTGAAGAATCCCGGAGGTTGGAGAATCCCGTTTTGTTGCAAATGCCGATGCGTGTGCTGCGAAATACCCCAGAGGAGGCTGGATGAAGATGGATGAAGACGAGGATGAGGAAGGGGAGGAGGGGCAGCCTCAGCCAAGTGGGATGGCTCAGAACGAGAGCCAGTATGTCGATCAGCTCCGCTTCCTTTGTTGATGTCTTTTGGAAGATCTTGGGGTTAGCTCTACGGCTAGTAGAGATAGGAATTCGCAGCAACCTACTGGACCTGCTCCGCCCTGCCAAAGCGCTCCGGACCGCCAGGATTTTTCTCTCCCCCCAGCGAATCGGAGTAACATTCTTTTACGGAAGACTAGCCTGGAACGCGGAGTAGGAGTCGTAGTAAGAGCGGGAGTGATGGTGTTGGTCTGTCACTACTTGTGGGCTCGTTCCTAGCACACAGACGAGCACGGCAAGTAGCGTTGTTGCTTTGGGTACTACGAGCAATGCGGAGAGCGAGGGCCGAGGCTAACGGAGCTAGTAGCAGCAAGGACTGAAAGGTCTTTGGTGGGTTGGATGGCGCCTTCAAATTTGGCCGGGATGCACTGGCTGAAGCTGCTCCGAATATACCGTCGCTCGGCGTCCGCATCAGTCGAGCCTGCTTTGAGCAAAGTCAATTACCATCACGCCAACAAACTCAGCATCCTCGCCGGTACCTGATACACGTCCTGCGTTTAGAGCGGCGGCCGAGAGCACGGGGCGGGATTGAGAAAGAGAGGTCGATGTTGACTCGGAATTCGTCGAGTCCGAGTGTGGGGGAGTTGAGGGTCGCGTGAGTTGGGAAGGGCAGTAGTGCGGGTGGGGGTGAGAATGCATCGCTCTTGCAAGGAGCAGATCACTTTAAAGTTTTCGGTGCTTCCTCCGCCCTCAATGACCAGTCCTGCGTCGTTAGGTTGAGAGGGGGTTGTAAATGGGTTTCCAGTGAAGATCTATACCTGCGACGACGATCATCAACGGCGAATCGGAGGCGACTTCGAAAGCGAAGGCGAAGGCGAAGAAGGTGGGGAGGAAGTCGCAACTGTGTTTACGCATCCTTATCCCCAGGCTTTTCTTCACGGTGACCGTGACGTTGTCCACTTGGACACTGAAGACGTTCTTGCTAGACGTTCTTGCTATGTCTTCCCTTTTTTATATCATATTGTCTCGGCTTCTCAGTTCTTGATTACGCTATATGTATCGAACTGTAGCATTAGAAATTTTGTATACAGCAGTATGAGTATACCAACTTCTTTTGGTTTTTCAGCAGGCGTGTCACAGGCTGTCGCCCTCGGTCACCCTACCCTAGGTCACCCTCTGTCACTACCGCGAGCCAGCTACCGCGAGCTACCGTGACGGTGTTGTGACATCGCAACTTCGAATGGCACTCAACGACTCTCATGGTCTCCCTTCCTCCAGTCACTGTAGATATACGGGATGACGCAGACGCGTTCAAGGCCTATAACGATTGCCTTGCCTTTGAAAAAAGCGCGAAAGACAAAGATATTTAAGTTATTCACGCGAGACTTCTTGGCTACTTAATCCTCCATGCTCCTTCTCCCACTGCGCGCGCGGAAGTGGTTAGACAGATACTCTTGTGTCATCGGGATTGGGATACATTGTCTGGTCTTGGAGATGGGTTTGTCAAGTTGTTCGTTCGTCCGTGTGAGTTTGTCTAGAAGTGTCATTCGTCAAAATAACTTGACACTAAGGATATACTATGTACATAGTCAAGAAATCTAAAGGGCGTACGCCCGCCTCTTCGGATCATTCCAGTCGCCCTTCATGTGATATAGACAAGGAGAATTCTATGGACACAATTAAAGCGGCGCCGAGAGATCACAAAGATGTGAAGATGCAAGTGAGTGGTCTACTGTAGTCTGCTGAGCATACATAGACTTATCCGTGCCCTCATCTAGGCTCTTAGACGAGATGGATTCAGATGCGTGCTGACTGGAAAGTACGACGTGGATGCAGTGGCTTCTCTAAAAATTGGTAGAGACGCGATACGCCAGGCGGGTGGTGCCGTGTTCACGGAGTGCGCGCATATTGTGCCCGACTTCGACGTAGGTGCTGCATGTAGTGAACCTAGAAAGGTATGAACTTGCGTATACCTGCTGCTACCATCTAGCTTATACCTTTACCTTTCCAGAAGGATTATGCTGCCTCAGTACTGGCGATTTTGCAACGTTTTGGCTATGATATCAATAAACTGAAAGGTCCTCAAGTACACTCTCTTCCTAACGTTATGACAATGCAACATGATGTACATGATTGGTTCGATCGACTGGCGATATGGTTTGAGGCAACGGTAAGTTTTCTACATGTTTGACCCATGGATGCCCGCTTCAACTACCGACTTCGATGTCTAGGAAGCAACGAATTGTTATCGTATGAGAACCATCAACGATGATATCTTCTTCTTACCGGAGACAGTAACCTTGACATCGACGGATCCTGATATCCTACCCGTACCTTCCGCGGACCTTCTGGCTTTACATGCGGTTTGTGCTAAGGTTGCACATCTCTCAGGCGCTGGCGCATACATTGACGAGGTTGACCGAGATGCAGACGATTTGGGTGTATTGGCATATGATGGAGGGTCGTTCGACGTCCTAAATCACGCTATTTTACGTTCCGTCGGCTGTGTTAATGTTGGAACATGAAATACTCAAGTGTGAGATGGAGAGTGTACAGGCGCGGATTCTGGACTTCTGTGACTTAGTATCATACATTTCGTTGTTTGTCAGGCTGTATACAAGCTGTATTTATAGTTAGACTTAGGGAGGACCCTTGTACACCGTGTAGCCTTATTCATGATATTCCAGTAGCCAGACCAGTCTCGTTGCAGTCTCGTTAAAAGTCTTCAGTGACGCGCTGACGATAGGAATTGGATTAGCGACCAAGTTATACTGGTAGAGGTGTATCACGTACCGGATGGAAGTGCATCGGAACACCTATTTGTATCATTAAGAGACATTATCACCTCTGTTTCTTTGCTAAATGCATGCGAACTTGAACGAAGTTTAGATCGGCAATGGCAATGGCGGCGGTGGTGGTCGGAGGAAAAGGAGGGAAAGGAGGGGGAGGAGGTTGGATGCAAAGACTCGGAATAGATTTGCTGGCCGCTACAAGACCGATATAATCGTCGTTCTGTTGGGAAGAGGTTTTCGGCGTGGAATTTGTGCTGTTTCATACGGGTGGCTTATGTAGAACATCTCTGACTAAATGCAGAGAACAGCAGAAAAATGCAGAAATTCTTAGAATCGGTTTTCATAGGGCTTCAATAGACGCGCGAACTTCGAAGTTCGAAGCGAGCTTGAACGCCGCCTGCTGAGCATGTGACCGTGTCTCCAGCGTCAGCGTGTTATTGCCTGTTATATTGCAATTACGAAATTACCCTCAAGCGAGCGAGAAGTGAAAAAAAAAATAACCTTTTTTGCCTTTTTTTCAAATTTCTCTTAGACTGTCTTCGTCTCTTGCTCTCAGTCGCTGTCGCAATACACTTGGTAGGACCTCGAAGACGCTATTACTCTGACCAACATTGAGATCATAGAGTTTTGGAGGCGTTAGCATCGACGTACGCGTCGATGGTATCTAACAATATGGATACGACGCCTGGGACTGTTACGACAAGCGCGAACTGTGCTTTTACGAGGACTGTTGAAGCAGAAGATGCGGCTTCTTCTTTTACGCTATCTTCCACGTCCAGGATAACTTCAGTTCGCTCTAATTTGAAGTCTACAGTCCGCGTATGTGCCTCGGAGGGATGTGCTACAATCTTGAAACCTGGACATAAGATGTCGAGGTGTGTTCTTTGTAGCATCAATCAGATGAAGATGGACGACGCTGCTGCTGCTGATGCACAGAGAGTCGGCGAAGATACTGGTTTGGCTTGGGGTGATAAGGGCAAGGTATGTATATCCTTTGTTCTCTGTGATGCTATTAATTCACTGTCGTTTCCTTGATTTCAAGGGGGAAGACTCTGACTATCCTGTCGGCCTGGAAGACCTGACTCTGCCTACGTTCATACCGGCGACTGAGATAGCATTGCCGGAGAGTGATGCTAGCGAAAGCTCGCTGCTTTTTGCAGTTGCAACAACAACGGTATGCTCGCTCTATGTGCTCGTCATATCCTTCTTTTTATTATCATCGTCGAAATAGATGGGCGTAGTGGAAGAGCAGCAATCTACTGGTACTTTACCGCAAGGGAATTCCGTGGAGCCGGAAAGAAAGGAGAAGGAGAAGGGGAAGGTATGTATGCGTTTTTCTCTTTTTGGGGTCATTTTAACTAAATTTTTTTTATACTGCAAGGCTGGAGAGAACTCAGCCATCTCAACAAGTTCGTCACCTTTACCGGACACGAGGGGCGCAGCTTCAGGTTCAAAAATAAAGGCGAGTTTCTCTTCAGTTATACTCGTGTCTGAAATTTGTTTGACCAGTTACATATACAGGTTACCTCCATCATGGATTTGATCCCTCAATCGTCTGCCGTTCCCAGGATATCAAAGCAGAAGCAAGTAATAACAGTCCCATCTAACGCCCATCCCTCTCAATCGAATCCCAATCCCAATCCCAATTCCAATTCGAGTTCGAACCAAGACCTTCAGACTTTACTTCGCTCTTTCGCCTCACGATCAGAATCTACACGTCCTCCACTACATTCACTCATCCGCCTCTGTAAACGCCCTGGGTGCGCGGCGATTCTGACGCCGAATAAGGATGGACCGGGAGCTGTGTATTGTAGGACATGTCGAGATTATGGTCTGGTTCCACCGGGAGACGTAGAGCATCAGCATGAGAGGAGGAAGAAACGTTCAGCCTCCGCCTCTTCGCCACCGCCACTGCCACCACCACCAGCTATGATGGAGAGGACGAGTAGTTCGTCGTCGTCGTCGTCGTCCGCATCTTCCTCCTCGAAGACAAAGACTGGCAATGGGACTGATCCAGTACCGAAAGGGACGAAAAGGAGAAGGACACAGGGAGCTGTTCCTGACGCTGCCCCTACCCCCGTGCAAAATGAAGGCGCCAGACATCATAGTGCACCCATCCCTTCACATTCACATATTCCTTCGTCATCACTTTCACCAGTCATGGGGTACGCCGTCCCGGACTCGGTTCTCGTGTCGCATGTGGAGAAAGAGAAAGATAGACGGAAGGGGAAGGGTGTTATGGAAGAGACGTTGGATGTACATGCACATGACATTGAGAGGATGAGGATTGTCAGAAGACATATCGCACCCGCACCTGCGCCTCCAAACGAGAACAATCAAGTACCTGGGATTGTCAGAAGGCGTATCGCACCTGCACCCGCGCCTGCGCCTCCGAACGAGAAAAATCACAATCAAGTACCTGTTACTATTAGTAATGGGCTGTTCACTATGCAACCACTCCCGAGGTTCAATCCTCATCCACATCCACATTCTCATTCTCATTCTCACTCTCGCTCTCGTTCTCGTAAGGGAGAAAACCCATATCCAACCCCACCTTTCTTTGGTCATAATCCGATTCCGTTCGAGGTACCTCCCGTGCCGGATTCGTTGATTTCGGGAGGGAAGCCGGTTTTACTTGAGAGGCAAGTGGGGGGTAAACGTAAGGCGAAGGTGAGAGGGAGTGTGGAGGAAGAGGGTGAGGGTGATGGAGGGAACCAGAACAAGGGGCGTGTGGATCCGAGAAGGAGTCCGCCTCTGCTTGTTTCTTCTGGTCCTCTTTCTCATGAGTCGGGGTCCCGGCCTGGCGTTCAGTCCGATAGATTAGGGGGTAATGATGAGGATGCTATGATGGTGGATTGCGAGCCGGAACCGGTCAGCGAGGAAGCACGGGATGAGGGGAGTGGCGAAGGTGCCCGCAGGGAAGAAAGTAAGGGAGAGATGGATTTGGTTGCTGCTGTTGGAAAGGCTGTTTCTGTGCGTATCCTCTTCCTCTTTCATTTGTTTACGCGTTTCCTCGCGTTTCCTGTTATCCTTTCCGTGTTCGAGCGTCTATCAAGAGACGCAAACGCCTTACCCCCCACCAAAGGCCTTTTCACGTGTTCTACAGCTTTGTCGCTTTGTCATGTTGTGCAATCGGATTATAATTATAATACTGACTATATGTTGGATGATACAGACCGTTCTATCAAGTATTGCGTCCGCTCAATCTGTTAAACGAGGTGCATCCGTTTCCCAAGAATCGCCGATGGAGGAATTCATCGAGCTGGAGCTGGCCTACCCGGAATCCCATGGAATCTCACGTCTACCTTCACCGTCACCTTCGCTTGAGGGTGATAGGTTGGAAAGGAATGGAGAGGTAGAGAGAGTGCAGGGGTCTGAGGCTCAAGTGGAAGCTATTGATTTAACAGAACCCGGTGACAATAGGTCTAGGGAAGGAGATGATATTCGGATTTTAAAACCGCCACAGTTGGTCCCTTCGCAGGCCCAGAGGAATGGTTTGGTGGGTACTTCACTTGTGCACCTACTTTTTTGAAGGCTTACAATGATGTTCTATATAGGCACCTTTCACGAACGGACACAGTCACCTCCGAAAGGTCCCGCTCAAGCACAATCTCCATCGCATTCCCCCTGGTACCGTAGTACCTCCAGACGAAAACGAACCACATCCTGTTTCCTTTCCTACCCCAGATCACGTCGTCCTGCCGAGGAAACCTCTCAACCACCTGTCGCATTCACATCGTCCTCCATTTTCTCATCCGCACTCGGATTCTGCGCATCCGCCGTTCACTTGTGAACCCCTTATCTCTTCTATTGCGCGTTCACGTTTAGCAGCGAACGCGCAACGCCCTAGGCGAAATGGTGAGCATCAGACTACGCGAGGTGATGGGGTGGCACGAGCGGGAGCGAAGGTCCATGGGAATCTGGGTGTGAATGTGGATTGTGAGGTTGTTGGAGGTTTACCTCTGGATCGAGACTCGAGAGAAGAGTCGTTGGAAGTAGCATCGTTAGCAGCGCCCGCGGGGGCGCTTGCTTCGTCACATCCTGCCCAGGATCCATCTGCGGCTGTTTCTACCCCAATGGATGCCCCTGAGCTCGCCACTGGTGAAGGTGCAGCTCATATCCCTATACCTATACTTCAGCCTTTGCCATCCCCGCTAGAGCCGCGTCCGACTCTCGTACCCAAGGGGTGCTCGACGCCTGGGTGTAATGGAATTATTAAGGCTGACAGTGCTGCTCGCAGATGTATCGGATGTGTTATGCGCCGGTGGAAAGACAGGAGCGGTTATAGGGAGCCTGCGTTTGATGATGGCGTCACGAAAAAGAGGAAGAGTGTCACTTGGGCTGATTGGTGCGGTGGGGAGGTATATGAGGATCAGGAGGAGGAGGAGGAGGAGGAGGAGAKCGAGGGAGAGATGAGCCGTATCATAGGGTGGGATAGTGATCTGTCAGAGCTTACGGAGTCGGAGTCGGAGTCGGAGTCGGAGGATATGAGTCAGGATGATGTTGAGGCGGATGAGAGGGACGAGCGGACGAGTGACGGAGAAGGGGAGCCGGACAGTGCGATGGAGGATGGTCAGTCTGGCATCTTTTTGAAGCGGAAATCGGTAGATGAGGGAGATGAAGAGAGAATAAAGAAAGGGTTGAAGTTGGTTTTTAAGCCAGGTCATACACAGGTTGATATTGTTGGTTATGGGGTAATGAAGCAGGTCTCCTTCGATCCTTTGGAGCCAGGTCTCGTAAATGGAGAAGGCGGAGATGAGTATGCTGAGATGGCAAATGGTCTCAGTGGTGATGATGACGTGGCAGAGGACGAGGACGAGGACGAGGAGAAAGAGGGCAGGGAAGGTGTTCCGGATCGAGGATCAACGTCTGGCGAGGAGAGCGATAGCTCCGAGTCCGAGTCTGAGGATGAACCATTGGCTCAAATCTCACGCTCGGCTTCGCCCCCAACGACCGTCTCTTCGAACGACTTGCGAACTTGCAGCACATCCGCAGCTGCAGATATAAGTCCTGTAGCTGCATTTCCGTCGCCGGCTGCTGAGGTTGACCGCTTGGCGGCAAAGGAAAATTCTGACATGCCCGCCTCGACTGAGCCGTCTTCTTCAACTCCAAGGATTCGCATACCACCTTCTTCGTCTCTACTCTCCAAGTCTGAGACGAGCTCATCACAAGCCGCTATTTCTGCCTCCGCGGTGCGCGCATCTACCTTGAAGCGGCCAAGAAGCCCAATCCCTGATGTTCCTCCAGAAGGTTTCTCTAATGCACGATGTACCATCCGACATTGCCGTAGATTTCTACCCTTGGGTTACACCTGGAAATGTTGTCCTCAGTGTCGACTGCATCATAGAGAGTATCAAAGGAAGAGGCTTGGATGTGAAAGCAAGTATCGAGAACGAGACGACGAAATCTTTCAGACTACAACTGATCCTGGAAAGATGGTGCGTTGTCTTTCTTTGATGGGTTGTTCATTCGCTGAATGTTGCCTAGCCCACAGTCAACGCCGTCAACGCCGTCTCCCTTACGAGTGCATTCCCCAAATCTTTGTCACGATCTTACAAGTTGGTCGACCCTGATGGATTTCTTGTTGATGGCGCGCGCGTTTGCACGATCCGTGGGTGTAGGCATATCATACCAGATGTACTCGAGTACAAATGGAAGCTATGCTTCCCTTGCCGAGTACGGACAACGCGGAATCGGAAAATTCGGGAGGCGAGAGCAGAGAGGCGTGCGAAAGCCGCAGAGGGTTTGTTGGAAGAGGGGGAAATCCCGGTGGAGGTGAGTTCAAGCATATCCAGGCAGGTTAACATACTCATCAAGTCGTCTGTTCATCCAGCGTCTTTTACAGAGTTCATCACCAGATGCAGACTTACCGAAACAGGATCCAGAGAGAGCAGCCAAAGGGCGATGCGTGAATACCGACTGCGGGGTGAAGCTGATCTCGAAGGATACGGATATGAATGCGAAGAATGATTCAGGCTCCGTGGTCTGCGAGCAATGCGAATGGAGGAAGCTACCACCTGAAGAAAAGAAGCGACACACGACGGCTGTTCACAAGAGAATACAGCTTTTACCAATTAGGATATCCCTTTCACCTGCACCTGCCTCCGCACTCCCTAACTCCCTCCCACGCAAGTCATCTCTTCGTCAGACGGTGATCCCAGTACCGCCTCCCAAGGTAATTCCTTACGTGATCTTCGATATGTCGCCTGTTCTAATGATTCAATTTTAGCCGTTCCAGCCAACGCCATATCCCGAATATCAGTCCCTTTCTCGTCTTCTCACGGACTTCCAGCGCCGACTCCATAATTTCTTCGAGGCGCAGTCGCATTACTATCGCCACGCGAAGCGGCCGGCTGTTGCTCCTCCCGTTAAGTCTAAATTTGGATTTGACGGAGAATACTCCGTGGTTGCCCGAGACTTTGATATCATGGAACGGAAACAAGAGGTCGAGCAGACAGTGTCCGGCGTAGTACAAGAGGTAGAACGGGTAATGCAGCTCAAATTTCTGTACGTGAATCGTTTTCTCGTATCGACAGTCCACTTATGCTCTTTACTATCTAATAGCTCTAATAGCCGCGTCTCAGCTTCCGCACACGGTGGCATCGTTACTCGACTGGCCTGTATACATAGGGTAGCCATCCTCACTTCTACACCTACCGGCACGGACGAGCACAACCCACACATGATTTCGAAGAGTATGACGGGTGAGCTCGAGATAGTCGTGCTACCCGTCAATTCGCATCGGTATCTTCCGGGTCAGAGGACAGTGGTGCGATTTCGGTTAATTGGTTGATAGCTATTTTATACCTCTTTTTAGTTGTCCGCATCTTTCTTGTAAACTTATTTGGTAACTTAAATCACTTGAATGCGCAGAGTTTTTGTGCATCTGCGCCACAATACACTTGCACGCATTGACTACGCTAAAAATGATATGACAGTCCAGTCAATTTAGGCTCTGGATAAGCTGGTGCTCTCATCATGCCTTTTTCGAAGGTATAGTTCAAAAAGTACGATAGCTACTCTGAGTCTTATAGGCTTAACAAAAAAGCGTGGAAGTTTTGCTAAGTATTCATTCATATGGCACTATATTTAAAACAAATCCGCTGATGACATGGACAATCAATCAACTTTTTGTTGGAGGCAGGACAACTCCCTTCTGCTTCAGTACAATCCCCGCGCCACCTGTCTCAGCATCATGGGGGTTCACCCGGATGATGGCGATATCTGACCTCTTCTCCAAAATAGGCCATTCCTTCTCTACCCAGACGGTGGTGTCGTAAAATTTCGCCGTCTTCCCGCCCATCAAAGGAACGGTGATATATCCCGCCGTGCTAGTACCTGAGTCAGGAAGCAGGACGTATACGTTCCCGGTGACTACCGTCGCCATTGCCATAGAAGCAGTCTCAACGAGCTGTAAGTGGAGTTGTTGGTAATTCGAGGAAGAGGGAGGAACGGCTTTTGCGAGATTCTGTTCTTCTTGAGCGAGGTCGTAGATGTCGTAGATGGTGTAGAATTTTCCTGTTTTCTTAGCGACTTCTTGGGCATATACGCTCCACTTGATCGCTGTAGGCTGGGAAGAGGTCGGGATTTTACCACCGGAGCCACCGGGCTTCCCCGCGCCGCCGGGAGGTGGTGGAGGAGGGGGAGGGGGAGGAGCAGAACCGGAACCCGTTGTACGGCGGCCTTTAGTAGGCGTAGTCGAGCTCCCTGGGACATAAGTATCACCAGAGTAGAAGAGGGCACTTCGTCCTGGGAGCTTGGCTATCTGCGCTGTCATTGCTGCCTGGATGGTAGCTTGACTCGGCACGGTGTACCCACTCCGAGATATTAGCTCGCCATTATCTGGTCCACTGCGCTTACTCTCAGGATGACTAGAGAGATCGACGGGACCACCGAACACAGCAGATACGCCGAAAGAGATGGCGACGGTGACAGCGAAGAAGTTGACGCGCATGCTACGCTCGCCGAAGAGGACTTTGTTAGTATATTGTAGAGCTCAAACAGAAATAGTAAAGAGCTCACAGGAAAGGATGGAGTAGTTCGGGGGAATCAAAGATGACCAGCACCGTTGATAGAAGTGGTTGAGGGGAGACCTGCTGAAGAATATGGCGTCGAGCAATCGCCTTTTTATAGAGGCCTGTAGGCTGAGCGGCGTAACAGCTGATGATAATCTGAGTTAGCTCAGAAAGTGGAAATGTCTAATCATTTCCGTCGAACTCCAGGAGGTAATGATTTCCGTTCGCATCTGATAGTACAGCACAGATAGGGCGCCCAGCCGAGGAAATGGATGGTTCTGCAACTTGTCCTAAGCAAAGTTACGTGCCTAATTGAGACGTCCTGTCGAGTTCGTGCTCCGGGAGGTAACACTTTCCGAATAACATCCGGGAAGTTCAGTGACGCAGCACAAATAGAGACGGTCGGCAAAGGAACTTTGCATGGTTCTATAATTCCCAAAGACAGGAAGAGTTGTCCTGAGCAAAGTTACGTGCCTAAATGAGACGGTCCTGTAGCACTGAAACAGCGCGCGCTGCACGGGTACCAAGGGATAATACAAAGAGAAAAATTTGCCGAGAGCAGAAGCAAATATGGACGACCTTCATCTTTTTCGTTGCGATTTGCTAGGCTGTGGGTGCCTAAGCCCGTGTTCACCGTCTTCCTAGTGATCACCGGGTTTCCTGTTGAACAAGATCTTTGACATTCAGCGTCAGTGTATGACATACAGTTACTTATCAGCTATCGCCCTCAGTCTCCGCTTCGTAACCAAAAATTTGATTTTGGGTAAGATGATGGATTTTGCATATGGATCCGCGTTTCCGAAGGTCTAAGCAGAATCTTTCAAGTCATTGCTTGGTGATCAACATGATATGTTTGAGTCTGCGCGAGCGTTGGGATCGAGCGCTCCCGATGGCGACCTCGGCGATCGACATCTATGTCTTGGATTAGGCGCGGCACGCAAGCCAGGCGGCCGTTCTGAGACTGCAACACAAGTACATCGTAGGACGTGCACCTGGGCACTCCGAAGTCTCCACTTTAGTTCCGGAAATGCAGTGAGATGTGCACAATCGCACAGCCATGATCATCGCAGCTTCACATTAATATCCCGAACTTTGAGCAAGCCTTGAGTCACAGTGTATCGCCCTTGAAGCTATAGGAATAGAAATCAATCAGTAATCAGGTAACGTCTGATATGGGGAGGGCTACAAATAGAATGGGAGCATGGTCGCCCTCGTGGCCTTTGAGTGGACTCAGAAAGGGAGCGATCTCTCACCGTCATTCATACTTTCTCAACACCATGATGGAACCAGAAGGTATGCTTCACGCGAGAACGTCTGTACATGTACTCATTCAATAGTAACCTGCAGACCAAGCGAAATGGGACTCGCTATGTAGAGATTCCCAGCTAATCCAAGACTACCTTGCAGAAAACAAAGACGAGATCAGCTCGGCTGGCTTGGACTGTCAGAGGACATTGGAGCACGCAGTCCGAGCCGGGCGGCCTGATATCACCGCTTTAATTTTGTCAAATGGCGGACGAATAACTCAGCCGATAATCCTGGCTTCCTGGGCGTCTATGTCCATTCCAATCTTTCAAGCCATGATCGATGCTGGGTGGGATATCAATTACCAGGGACACTGGCAAGATACGCTCACGCTAGCTATGCGAATCTCCCCGGAGGATAGAAGACTTGAGTTGGTGAAATGGCTTATCGCCCACGGCGCGAACCCATCTATCGAACAACCTCTTCGCAGCAGGCTTTCTGAGGCCGCGTTATATTCGTCGACAGATGTCATGCTGGTTCTCATTGAATACGGGCTAAAGGTTGAAGGGTCTAGGGCGCTCGAAACTGCAGCTAAGGAAGGTAGAGTCGACATGGTTTCGTGTCTGCTAGACAATGGTGCGGATGTCAACGAGTTCAATGATAACTTCTGGACTCGGCTGCATGAGTATGAGAAGGGTGTCGGGACTGCATTACATGCAGCTGCTGCACACGGAAAGACGGATGTGGTGAAAATGCTTTTGGAAAGAGGAGCAGACCCGGATATCAAGGATAATAATGGTAAAACTGCGTTAGAACGAGCAGAGGCTGAAGGGAAAGAGGACGTTGTGATCCTGTTAAAAAATCATAGTAGCAGCGTTTAGATACTTTGTTTTCTCTGTAATATGAAACTCGCCTTCAATTGCAACCCTTTGCCTACGAACCGATAATAACAGCCATAAACCAAGAAATGAAGGCAACTGAGGATGCGTCCCCTAGTAGAACCCAGATAGAACCGCCGGCGGTTCCTACTATACCTCCGTGGTGACGGTACTGTACACGTGTTAGAAACAAAATATTAAGTAATAATATGTAGTTCTCTTCGACGCTGCCAGGTCGATAACTTTTCTTCAGATGACAGAATAAACTTCATTTTGCCATAGAAATCTTTGACCTATGCTGTGGCACAACACTGTTTTCGCAAGAACGAAAATTGTACTATAATGTTCAAAATATAGAGAACAGCTCGGAGATTATCTGTGAGTGTTTTACGAAATTTCGACGATAAATAATGATCTTGGTCTCTGGAGAAACCACTCGATTCAAGCTCGATTTCCATATTTACTTGTAGGAGGAACCCCTAGCTCTCAACGAGCGGAAGGCTGGACTACTAGACAAGCTAAAGGGAGCTATCAGGGTATGCGTACATCGTCCGTTTTTCTGATGTTCACTGATGAACTTTCAATCTGTTTCGATTACTAGGTCGCGTCGATAGACTACCGAGAACTCTTATAGAATACAGGGTATACTGTTTAGTGTGGATGAAAACATGAAGGAGGAGAGGACTTAGGACTTGACGGAGGAAACCTCTGCGATGGTTCGTTTTCACCAGGTTTTTTTCACTCTATTCAATCTACTCATCTCGTATAAAATTTTTAGGAATATACCTGGACATTTGGTACTCCTGTCGATCCGCTTTGGATGTGTGATGCGTGTATGCAAAATTTTCAATCATCCTCTCCGATCTCTATGCCGACTAGTCTCTTACACTCACTGCCGCCGTATTTAGTGCATTTTCATGTGTGAGATTTCGCATCGTGGCTCGTATTTGACTTCTGTCTTCTCTATTCTACATCCCCAGTTTCTACCTTCACTCGAGTCGCTCCTCCGTCTCTTGTGTCTGGACCGCTCCAGGTGCCGTTTTCTGAGGGTTCTCGTATTCTATGCTTCCCAAGACTCTTCTGCAGCGGAAGAAGCTATGCATGGCTGGAAACCGAAACGATATATCGATAGGGATGCTGGGCTGCTGTTGAATATAGAACAGATGAGAGAAAGGCGATGGCAGCAAGTTGATTTGAATGCACGTTCAAGTCAGGTGAATCTGATGACCAACTTCGTGGCAAACATAGACCAGCGGTCCGGGCTATACCATATCACTGCCTGTGGCCCAGTGTACGGTCGAGAGGTTTTACTTGGATTCTACATAGTTCTATAAGTTATTGTGAGGTGTCGAAGGAGATAATATTCAGACACGTTCAACTGGTGATGTCCGTAAATATTTCGGGGATGTCAGTGTACCTTAGCAGAGAATGAAGATTTGAGTTCAGTCTGCTTGGTCCGAGCTTGATCCGAGGTTGGTCTGAGGCCATCACTTCGTGCCGTGTTGTCATCAACAGGTTGACAGCTTCTGGAACAGAAACAGCAGTCAACAAGTGCTCTTCATCTCGTACTACCATCATCTCATTTACAGACCAGATTGAAACTTGTTTCCATCTCAAAGCATTTGAACATGTCTTTCTCGAGGCCAGCAACCACTGAACCTCCCATCACTGAGTATGTTACTCAAGTTCTGCTTGAGTGTTAATTTTGTTATCTGATATATGATTCTCAGGCTGTATCTCACAATTGAGAGTATGTCATTTCAGACAACAAAACCAAATAGTTCAATACTCAATTGCTTGATACAGAACTTGAAGTTACTTTCACTGAAACTTCAAAGAAAAAAGATATCTATGTTACACTTTTGGATAGTGACAGCAAGAAGAATTTCCAAACTGAAAAGCATTTGGCCCAAGGGAAAGTTGAGTTAAAAATGAAGAATCAGGGTCCTTTGTATGTTCTCTCTTTACTATTTATTGACTACTATTCATTCCCAATCAAATTATATAGTGCTGTCAATGTCACTTCTTCCATTGTCATCAAGATCATGGAGTGTCCTCCCTTGTATCAATTAAGGCAACAATTGAAGATCACCCACAAGAAATCAGAGGATAAGCATATTCTCTCTGAGCACAAGCTGGAAAACAAGGAAATCTTTGATAAACTGGCCAGATCAGCAGTCAATGGTAATAAATGAGCTCTCCAATCAATCTTTAACTAATATGATATAGAACATAATATACAAGTGCAAGAGTTTCAATTTCAAGGTGCAGGAATCACTGTTCTTTTAACTCTCTCTACTGTAAGTTATTGCAACCTTGATAGACTGGTCTATTCCTGATCTACTGAGCAGAAATCTCTGAATGAAATTCTGAGGACATTTGTTCCCACCAAAGGGGTCTTGGAGAAATTGGGAAAGTGCAAGAATGGGCTTGCCATCATCCTGAGCATTGCAGGGATTCTTGGAGGGGTATGTTACAATGCATTCCAGCAAGCAATATGTAACTTGCATCTCTTTTGAAAGTTGAATAACTTTGCTCAGGTAGCTGTAGATGGAGCTAAAAAAGCATGTGAGGTAAGTCCATAGAATGATATTTTATACAGAGTGATTTAGCACAGGAGTTTAGATTCTTGAGAATCAGGCTCAATGCCATGAATCCATTCTCAAGCTGTTCAGCTCCATGGCAGAGATGCTTGAGTTCATTGAGGACATTGAACAAGTAAAGAAGCACTCCCAGAAACTGGTCAATGTCATTAATGACATGCTCTCAATAATGAATGAAGCTGTTCAGAGTATCATTACAGAATGTAATAGGAACATCCTAGGTAAGAGCCAGTTTTATCTCTAACATACACTTAATTTACAGGTATATTATCAGAACAAGTGCTCACCTCTGAAAGCCTTACAGCCAGTGTTACTAAATACACTGAAGATTTTATTCATTTGAAAGAGAGTTAGAAATTGGCACTTGAACATGCAGTAGCTTTGCTTACTCTCTCTGACTGTAAGTTATATTTTAAGTGGTAAGAGGAGCTGAGCTGATGTATATTACAGCCCAGAAAAGAGACCTTCAATTCAAGTTGGATCCAAAGCCTCATCCTGGGCATAAAGAATGTATGAAAGGAACCCGGGCTCAGGCACTGCAAGAATTGGTAGATAACATGTTCAGAAATAGTGTTGTCTGGATCCATGGAATGGCAGGAGTAGGAAAGAGCTCTATCATGGGTTCCTTGACAGAAATACTTAAGCAAAAGAAGGATGCTAAGCTGCACAAGATTCAGCTTGTTATGAGCTTTCATTGCACAAGGCAGAGTAGAAGAGATGATGTAGCTGTGCTTGTTCCTACATTGGCTTATTATCTTGCATTGGCATATCCCAAATTTGGAGAAACACTAGCTGGAGATCCTCAGCTAGATAGAGCAGGGAGATTGGACACCCAAATCAAAAACTTATTGGAAAACCCTCTGTCTAGCTTGGAGAGTAAAGGAATCAAGCCAGCAGACAAGATGGCAATACTCATTGATGGCCTGGATGAATGGGGCTCAGAATATGACCGTGAATCATTTCTAACTGGGCTACTAAACCTTTGCAAGCAATATGATTGGATGCATTTGGTGATTACTAGCAGACCAAACCCTGAAATTCAGGACATATTCTCATCACACCAGCCTGATATTCTAAAGGCCATGAATCTATCAAAGTACCAAGGAACTATCCAGGATATTGAATTTTTCTTCAAGAAACAGTGGAAGAGTAGCAGAAGAGTAAACCAAGCACTTACAGAGGACAAGGTGGTGGCACTAGCATCATCTGCAGATTCCTTGTTCATATGGGCTGATATAGTATGGAAATTCCTCTGTCAAAACCCAGTCCGTAACTTTGGAATCTTGACAGATACAGTATCTGGATCTAAGGCTGGAACAGAGTCCTATGATCAATTATATGATCTATACAGGACTGTGCTGAAAGAGTGTATTACAGATCAAAAAAATGATCTGAAAGACTATAAGCATATAATTGGGACCATTCTTGTGCTACAAAGACCTCTAACAATTGAGGCTTTACAAGAACTTACCTGCAACAAATCTGCTAGTAGAATTGTGGAATCTTTGCAGGCAGTTCTGTATAAAGATGTAGACAATAAGATTCGGCATCATCTATCATTTCAGGAGTTCATTCTGAAGGAGGGAGGAATGAATATCAATGAGGAGTACAGCCAGAAAAGACTTGCATCATCATGCTTTGATGTGATGAAAAAACAGCTCAGGTTCAATATCTGTAGGCTTAAGTCTTCCTATACAGCAAATGAGGCAGTTAAAAACCCAGACATGAGAAGTCGGATCAAGGAGTATATGTCAGAGGCTCTGCAATATGCCTGTCAGAGTTGGGCATATCATCTTGGCCCTGAACAGAGAAAAGGGGAGGAAGAGTGGGAGAAAGCAAAGGCATTTCTCAGCAGCAAGAACATTGTATATTGGATTGAGTGCTTAAGCTGTATGAGTGAGGTATCACACATTCAGGACATGATGAAGAATGTGAAGGATAAATGCAAGGTATGTAGCTGAAACTTCAAGAACAGACAACATATTCTGAGAAAGTTTAGACTTTATCTATAATACAGAAAGTAAAGGAGATCTCAACATTTATTGCAGTATTCCATCTGCCTATTGCACAGAGTACCCCACATCTTTATATCAGTGCACTGCCTATGATCCCTGGAGAAGCATGGCTATTACACCATAGCAAAAAGTCCTTAAAGCAAAAGTCATTAACAATCAGGCAGGAGGGTTACAATCTAAATTGGAGGCACCAGATTCAAGAAATAAAGACATCCTCTGGGATGGAGTCTGTTGCCTATGCTCCAGATAGAAAGCATATTGTGGCTGGGTTACGTGACAACACAGTAAGGATCTGGAGCACAGAAACAGGACAAGCAGTGGAGAAGCCAATGGAAGGGCATCAGAACTGGGTCAGTTCAGTGGCCTACTCTCCAGATGGAAAGCACATTGTATCTGGGTCACATGACAAGACAGTGAGGATCTGGAGCACAGAGGCAGGAAAAGCAATGGGGAAGCCACTAGAAGGACATCAGGACTGGGTCAGTTCAGTGGCCTACTCTCCAGATGGAAAGCACATTGTGTCTGGGTCATATGACAATACAGTGAGGATCTGGAGCACAGAGGCAGGACAAGCAGTGGGGAAGACACTGCAAGGGCATCAGCACCTGGTCACTTCAGTGGCCTACTCTCCAGAAGAAAAGCACATGGTGTCTGGGTCAGCTGACCACACGGTGAGGATCTGGAGTGCAGAGCCAGAACACAGAGCTGAAGGCCCATTGATACACCTTCCTGAAGTAGCTGTCTCCAAGCTCTCTATGTCCCAGTCATCTGGCAAGCTAGTGGAATTTTCCCAACTAGATACAAGTATAGCCTCCAATGACCTCTGCTTCCTCAACTCTGATGGCTGGTTGAAGTCAGCCAACAATGAACTTTTATTCTGGGTCCCCCATCAATATAGACAAGGGCTTTCTGACCAAAGGCAAATCCTCACTATCCCTGCTGATGCTGCTGGCCAAGCTGTTCATATTGAGGCAGTTAACTTCATTAATGGAACTGCTTGGGAGACAGTATGGCAAGAATAAATATATCTGAGCTTTTCATGCAAGCTCAGTTAGAAATGGAAAGCCACCTTACTTTGAAGGCTTGTTTTCTTAAAACTTCCAGAAAATTCATAAGGCAGATACTTTAGTATTTGACCTATGCCAGGATTTCTGATATGATAGTATCTATGTTTTCTTACAGATGTATATATTCCCCACTCCTTGAAGTTGTACTAGCATTTTCATAGGATTATTATTCTTCCCTGTGACCCTCATACCTTTGCTATTATCTTAGCTCTAGGTGTACAATATGTCCAATACACTCTTTCTTGTTAGGAGCCTACAGTGTTGAAGAAAAACCAATGCAGGTAACAGAAAAGAAAGACACACAAAAGGCGCATCATTGGCTTGAAGTCCACAAGACAAGAAACTCAGAATGACATCTGAACATCTGATAATCTAAGTATGCAATCTTATTTTACACTGATGAGTCTGCATCTAGCCTCTACTATCCCATAACTGGTAGCAACTAAACTGCTATTTCTGTCTCACAAAATCCAGGCTTACTACTTGTTCTGTCAACTCTGTGTCATCGGTCTTTCCTATCTGTGGCAGCAAATAGAACATTCATCTTCATCATTCTTGCTTAAGGTGACAATGAA
>RCHF01001131.1:0-19459 GCA_003987895.1 Neonothopanus nambi
AAGGAACCGAGCGTTGTTACGTCAACATCGTCTCCGGTCCAATTGCCGAGCGAAGGCTCGACTAGAGCGGATGAGAGCTCTAATTGGAGGCGAGGTGGTTCTACTGGAACCCCCATCACCTCAACTCAAGAAGGAGTCAGCAATGACCCCTCGCCCCGTCTCCAGACCATTGTTGAAACGGAGGAAGAACATCTTTCTCCAACCAACTTGGCAGGAAACGTCGAGTCACCTACTCCTAGGAGACTCGCCCCACATCAAACCGTCGTCACGGGTAGCGATACCCAGGGCTCGGCTGCCCCATTTATCGTCGGACGACGAGAAAACATTGAACGGATTTTCAACGTTGATGATCCGTCGGCTAGTACGGCGGGACAGAATGAGAACTCATTCTCCCCTGTGATAGCAAGGGAGTTGACACCTCGTTCGACTGCCCAGACCCTGATTTCTATGATATCTAATATCAGAGAGTCGGTCAAGTATGACTTTAAGGGTTTACAAAAGGGTTTTGAGAAACAAACCTTGCATACACTTGACCGCTTCTCGCAAGGGATAGAAACGGTCAATAAGGAATACGAGGCTCGCTTCGATGCTATACTGGAGTTTTTGAACCCCGATAAAGTGAAGGGACAAGCCGAGTTAGTCGAATTAACTCGATTACTGGATCGCAATCCGGTAGTACGGAGCGTAGACACTACGCCCCCTGCCCTGTTGGAAATTCCACTACCTGAAGTGAAGGATACAGACACGGATGATGGTGCCACCATCCGCATGCCTCCCCGTGATGAGAATCAGCAGGTTCCGGAAGGAACCACCAACCATGGTCAACCAGAAGTGGTGATCATGCAAGCCGGGGATATGCGAGGAGCATCTGAACCACTAGAACAGATCTACGATCGCGTTCATCAAGAGTGGGAATCCCTGTCTCCGGAGGAAATTCGGGATCACAAGAAATCGTGGTCCGAACACGTTGCAACACAACGTATTCGGAATTCTGACTTCCGTCAACGTGGATGGTCCAATTTTAAGGATCAGGACGTGGGGTTCGACGAGAACGAACAACCCTATGACAAGAGGCTGCTACCCAAAGTGGTCATTGGTAACAATGACCCAATCGAACAGCCTCCCCAAGACATACCTGACGGAAGGGGTACTGACCGTACTCCAGAAAGAACTGACGGTCGTGTTCCTAGGAACGATCGAAGGTTCAAGTCAAAAGAACCATCTCCACCTTGGGGAGATAGTTCAGACTCATCGTCTGATGATGGATCATCGGATGAGGGTCACGGAGGTGGCGGTGGTAGGCCACCTCGGAAGGGATTCCCCGATGATGGGGACGATAGTTCCTCTGACGAAGGTAATCCCCGTTCGAAGAATGGAGATAGGAAGCGTAGAAAGAAGCGCAATCGTGACCGATTACGTGAAGAGCAAGACGATTACCGTCGCCGTCTCTGGGCGGAAGATGTCCATCGACGATATGAGGAGCAGATCCACCAACAAGTGGGGAGTACTCTGCCTCAGGTTGAGGGCCTTAAGTCCGTTAAGGTACCACTGCCTGAAGCTTATGATGGTTCACCCGATGTTGAAGTCTTTGATACATGGGTGAACGCCATCTTGCGATGGTGTGTAGTCAATAGGACTTGTGGTCCAGACTACGAGAGTTATCGTGCCAACGTTGTTGGACTTTATCTGAAAGATAAAGCCCTGCAATGGTACAACGACGAAGTCACCGGGACTCATCGTCATAAGCAACGGTGGACTTTCACTGAAATCATAATGGGTCTATTTGACCGTTTTGTGCAATCGTCCACCATACACCAGGCTGCCCAGAGATTTGACGCTGTCAAATACGACCCCGCCAAAGGTGTACAAGAGTATTATAATACTCTTATTCGGTGGGCATCCCGTATGACGAGAGCCCCTGACCAATATACTTTCCGAAGAAAGTTTCTGGATGGACTGCCCCAGGATATCATCATGGAGATGATAGATCGTGGTGCAGTACCGGACTATGCTAAGATGTCCAAGATGGTGCGAACAGTACGACGCATCGAGGACAATATAGTTCTAGAGAACTATTACATCGGACGGAAGAGCCAAGCCTCATCCAACTATCTGCGGGACCGGCTGAATAACCGGGACAACAAAAAGAGATCATTCAACAATGACCTCTATAAAGACTATAATGGGCCTCGGCCTACATCTAATAATAAGAACCACAAGGTTCGTGTATTCCGTCGAATATCGATGACACACCATGAGTCCAAGGACTCTAGGGCTTCTGGTTCGAAACCAAATCAGGGTCAGCGTTCTGGGGAACGTCAGGCCCCTGGCGAGAAACCTACCATGCCTGGGAAGCGTGCTGACAATGACTGGCTATGCTTTGGTTGTGGGGCTAAAGGTCATTTCGCCAATAGCCCTAAATGCCCAAGATATGGGAAACCTCGCCTGTTCTCTATCAGTGATGATATGGACAAGGACGAGGACCCCCCTTCTCAACAGGCGGAAGAAGCGGACGAGAAGGAAGACCATGACGATCTCCCTGGATTGGAGGAGGTTTCGGATTCGGACGCCGAATCTGATGGTGAATACGTACTCGAAGAGTACGAAGACTTTGGAGGTCGAATGGACGATGACGACGATTATTTCGCGTTCATCCGTGAGGCCGAAGTCCCAATCTCATCAAAGGATGATGAGATTGATCCATTGGAAGGGAGTGGGCCACCTGTTTGTCTGGAAGATGACATCGACCCACTTACCTTCCCTACCATCAATGTAGATGATCACCCGTTCCAGTGGGATGACCAGGTGTTCCATGTACATGGAACTAAAGGATCTCGTCCTGTGGACAAGATCAATATACGGATGCGCCGTTCTACCCGCCCCCAATCACGCCCTGATCGAGGAGGGGGCAAGGAACGTAGGCCTCTTACTGCAATCGTTAAGATTGCGGGAAAGGACGCCCTAGTGCTATTCGACTCCGGGTGTACATTAGAATGTATCAGCCCCGCATTTGTCAGGGTTGCTGACATCAAGGTACACCAACTAGCGGAACAACACACACTCCAACTAGGGACTGTCGGCAGCTGTGCTTGCTTCAATTATGGCACATCCGTCTCGACAGCTTATGGATCGGTATCCGAGGATACCTACTTTGATGTCGTAAACATCGATAGGTACGACGCTATAGTCGGTACTTTCTACATGCGCAAGCATGGGATTTCACTCGACTTTGAGAAAGATACTATTCTCATCAAAGGAATTCCTTCTCCTACACTTTTGTTGGGGGAGGATGCAGCTGAATTCAAACGAAGGTCAGCTATGCGCAACGAAGCGAGGAGTAAGGATTTCAGACAAACCGATAATCCCAACTCCCCGTGACTATCGAAGAAAGATACATCAATAGATGTACCTCGGACCAAAAGACGAGGAATTGAAGTAGAGGACGTCATCGATGATGATGATATCCGAACTGAGATCCTACAGGCTGCTAGAAGTCTACCGAATAACTCCTCAGTTATTCTGGAAGAAATAGGTGAGAATGATAGTTCCCACCACAAAAAGGCTAAAGATCTGAAGACTGAAGAACTCGATAACATTATCGAGATCGTTCAGGAATTCTCCAGATCCCATCCACGTTCCAAGGAACGTATAAGTGACCCGGTAAAGGATCCCAATAAGACATTGGGACCCTCGCCTCTGGATCCTGCCCCCGAACTAAGGCAGGTCTTCCAATTCGATAGAAAGAAGAGTAAACTTAGGGAGCAAATCCCTACATCCACCAACCGCAAAGGACTGAGGAAGAAGCAGAATCGTAACTGATCCCGCTCTCCCTCTTGTTTCTTTCTTGAATTTGAAATGATTCCAGGGGAATCATATACGGAAGAGGAGGAAGATCTGTATGATCCCATCGAAGCGGAGTTGAATTGTCGCATCAACGCCACAATGGCCTCAGGGACTGATATTGACATATCTAACCTCCCCGACGAAGGCCCATACGAGGATCATCAGATCCCTGCATTGAAGGAACGCTGGCTTCAGCGCTACTCTGATATGTTAGGAGGAGTCCCTGAAGAACTTCCCCCAATGCGTGCTATCAACCATAAGATCACATTGATCGATGAGCACAAACGGTATAATTATTATATGCCGCGGTGTCCTGACTACCTCAGGACACAATTGAGTGATAAAATTGGTCGTTATACACGTTCCAATTGGTGGATAGAATCCACCGTGGAGCAGGTGGCCCTGATGCTTTGCATTCCTAAGAAGAATGGTACGCTTCATACCATTGTTGACTATCGTCAGCGAAACGCTAACACCGTCAAGGATGTTACACCTTTCCCTGACCAAGACAACATCCGGCAGGATGTTGCTAGACATAAATACAGGTCTAAGTTCGATATGTCTGATGCATATGAACAGATCCGCAACGAAGAGAGTGATGTCTGGAAGACAGCATTCGTCTCCGTATTCGGGACGTACGTCAGTAACGTCATGATGCAAGGGGACTGCAACGCCCCCGCAACATTTCAGAGGGTTATGACCCTGATCTTTCGAGACCTAATAGGCCGTTGCGTACACGTATATCTTGATGATATATTTGTATTTAGCAACATGATTGAGGAGCACGAACGCAACCTACGTGAAGTGTTCGATAGATTGCGAAAGCAACGCTTTTTCTTGAAGGCAGAAAAGTGTGAACTTTATGCCAATAGCATGGACTGCCTTGGGCATCTAATAGATGACAAGGGAATTCATGCTGATAAGGACAAGATGTCAAGGGTCCGAGAGTGGAGAACACCATGACCACGCCCTGCACGCTTAAGCATCTGAAGGTGATGCCACTCCTGAACTGTCCGCCGGACCTCTTTATACCGATCCTGAGAATGAAATGTAAGTAATTGCAACGCAACAATTCTGGAGGGATAAAGGTTCGCATACCAGGATATTCTTTGTGCCAGTGTTATCAGTGAGCTGCACTATTGTTTGATAATACTCGAACACAGAGATTTTCAACATAAAGTTGAGCATCTGGAAGGATTCGAGAAAGCGGAAAGTAACTGCTGTTTGGGGATTTACCACAGTAGCGGGAAATAATCGAGATTGCAATAGCTGGGCTACATGATCAGGCACACCTTGACAGCCACAGTAACTCAATGTAACTTCGTAAACACCATTGATGTCGACAACCACGAAACTATTTCCTGCTGATTTTACCGGAGAAATACATGGCTGTCCAGGCAAGTGTCCCAGCTGCAAATGAAAATTGAGAGCGTTCAGAGTCGTGCGGCTGAAACATTTCCCATTCCAGCTCTGGCAAAATACAGTGAGATGATAATTGTATGAAGTTATAAAAATGAATGTACCTGGAAGTGATGAAAAGGGGAGCTCAGATGGCGCTTGACAATGCATGATTTACATAGCAACGTGCTGTCTAAACAAGATACACATCTAAATGCAATGTCGGTTTCGAAATCATTCAGGAAAGCATTCTGGCAGGCAGAACAGCATGAACAGTCCCCAGGCCCTTCAAGACAGATGCTCTCGGCAAGGTACATATCTCTATCACTCATCCACATTCTCAGAGGATCATCCTGAAAGTTGAGTTGAATATTCAGCTAAGTTTCAGAATGGAATAGTAAGCACATACCACTTGATAGCGTGTTCGGGGGGGCTCGATCTGGACTACTTGTGTTTCGACTTTGTCATCGACAAGATCTGCTTTCTGGACGTAATTTGGGTCCAAGAACCTCTGTGATGAATCCTCGCTTCCACCTTGTGCATGAGTGTCGTCATCGTCGTCATTAAATCCGTCAAGTTGGCTGCACTTGAAAGCCATCGAACACTCCTCCAGAAGAGCCAGCGGTGGGTCAGAGGGTAAACTCCAGGCAGAGGAGACTGGTACTTTGGTGGAGAGGAATGAACTGGTAGAATGCGTGCTCGAGAACTCTGTGTGCCGCTGTACCTCCATTTGGAAAGACGGCTCATCCTCATCCGAAGAATACACTTGCATCTTGGTGTACCTCTGTTTTTTTGCTCTATGAGGCATAGTGGCTATGGTGAAGAAAAATGAGAGAATGGACTTTTTATTTCACTATTGGTTAGGTTTAAATACAGTCAAGAAGCCACGAGGATGGGTAAAGAATACATAGTTGGAAAAGTAGACAGGCAGTAGATACACAAATTGAGAAAGCCACTAGTACAGGTACAGCACGATAGAACCGCACTATATATGTATGAATGCAAGGCAGGCGAGTAACAGCTAGAACAGCTTCTAGAAATAAGAAAAAATTCCTTTGCGGATTTGGAGCTGTGGGGCTTTCTCCGTCTCGAAAGGCTTGATGAGTATCTCATACACCGATGTGTCGTACTCGTGCTGCAAGATAGGAAGTGAGGCTTCGTGAATGACGTGGATGGCCCACCCATAAGTTTGCATATTGGCAAGATGCCGTTTGTACAATGCGCGACGCAGCTTCTACAAATAAGTCAGTTAGGGAGATACGTCAAGAGCAATACAACAAAGGGCATACCTCCTTGTGCAAGTACATCTGACATCGATCATTCACTTCGTCATCTGTAGGAGTTATGGCCTCCTCCGGATAATGCTTCACAAAAGAGTCGTAGATCTCCGGAATAGTGGACTCGAGTGTCCTGTGATGGACAGCAAGCACATACTTCTGAGGATATTCACTGTCAATCCAATCGAGATGTTTCAGCTGGATTGGGTGAGGTTGACTAGGCAGTACATTTGGTGAATTTGGAGGTGGTGGAGGTGGACTGATGTATCGACGGGCACGACGGGAAGGACGAGAAGGACGAGAAGTAGGCCCCTGGACAGGATCCGGCGAATTTGGAGGTGGCGGACGTGGAGTGATGTGTCGACGGGAAGAACAAGAGGTGGTGCTCGTTCGTGCCCTTCGAGAGATGGTGTTGGTTTGCGCCCTTGAGTGTACATTCAGCTCCCGGACACGATCATTGTGTTCGCGTAACAACTGGATCTGATGGCTGCAGCAAAGCTGTAAAGAGAGTTCAAACGGTTTGCATGGAAGAAAAAAATGAGACGCATACAACAGGTTTAGCGGCTTCCGTGTGTAATTCTCGAAGACGTGTGCTACGTCGCGGCTAAGAAGGAAAAAGTGAGAACAGAAATATCCAGATAGCCAGAATGAGACTTACTGCGGGAAAATGCACACTTGAAGGACAAAGACGACCTCGACCCATGGACAGCAGTAGTTAGTGGTAGAAAAGAAGGAGGGGGGTTAATTTCAGACGGCTTCTGGCTGCTAGTGTGTAAGAAATGATCAGTTATTTAGTAATAGAGACAATTCATAAGCAGAATTGACTTACAAGCTTCAGCACTGGTGAAACATCTTGTCAGTTTGAGTGGTAGCGCATGTGAAGACATGATATGCCATCTACTTGACTTGTATGCAAATGGGCTGAAGGAGAATAACGTTTTCATCCTGAAGAGTGAACGATTGGGATTAAGATCAAACCTGTGTAAGTATTAGTGTGCTGTATGCATGTGCATAGGTATCTCAAACAATGTACCTCTGCCTCATCTGCTGAAATAAGTAGCTGAAGAGTAATACGGTCGTTAAAATCCGATTTTCTAAGATAAAATGAGAGGTATGAGTGTCCAAAATAACGAATTGAGTAAAAGTCGGACAAAAGCACGATTTCGGTCGTAATGCACTTAAGTGTTTCAAAGGGTATTCACTTCACTTACCTCTACCCTACCACTGCCATCCAACCAATACCTCACCTGCGCTCATCAGCTATCTCTCTAGACTGTTGGGACTTAATGGGGTGTCCAAAACTCTATAGAATGGCAGAGGAGAAGCTGGCAGCAAAGCGAGAAAAGGATAGGTGGTACTATACACAGTGAGAAAGATGAGTAACTTATTGCAATTTCACCAGCTGATTATGTTTGCAAAACATATAGAAACAAAGATGGCTTGAACAGCATTCAAGAGTGCTGATGCAAGCGCTATCGTAAACAGCATCCCGTGAAGACTGTTCCAGTCCCAGACCCGTTAGGACCACCACCTCTCGTCACACAAGCTGGAGTTGATCGGTGGGTTTTGGCATTACACACAGTACTTATTCTGGTTAATCTTTGCATTTCAGAGAAAGACGGAGAAAGAACGATCCATATTACTACTGTGAACGTGCAGAGCACCTCCAGATTTGTGTCAACAACCTCACTGGTGGCTCCCCTCACAAATATGTAGAATCTACCATAGCCAACTTCCTCAAACTCGCCAAGGGTCCACAATGAACAACATGCAACCTGGAGGATATACAGGAAACTTTCAATGTGTTGCATCAATGGGCCTTACGGTATGAAGGGGAGGTGCTACAACATTTTGGTGCAGCACCGGAGTATGACTGTGTGCGGGAGATTTCAGCCTTGATCCAACAGGTCATACGTTGGTTCGAAGAGGTGGTTTGCGATGAGCTGTTGGGCGGGTGGTCTCTTATCCGAAAAAATTTTGAAGCTCATCGTTACTCTTTCCAGTGCATTTCTTTATCGTTGTCTTAGCTGCTTTGAATAGTATTTTGTTATTTCTCACTCGTTCACACCTAATGATAAAAAATGCACAACAACTATATTGATTGAATATATGTAACAAAGTGGAGCAACAATGAACAACAACATGATAATGACAACAGCACAACAGAGCGAGATAGCAAGAATACAGGGTGTAGCTACTGTAACAAGATGGGGATACGATACAAGGCATTGGGGAGACCACGAGTACAAGATGGAAGTAGGGTAGTAGTAACAAATGTATCTATAAAGAAAGGAGGGCAGTGTACACCAATAAAGTGAGAAATCTAGGGCCGCAACCAGCCGAGACCAGGACCCAGCGGGGGATAATGACCAAGGGGATCAAAGTTGACGACGGTGGTTTCTCCATGGGAGTGTTTGTCGAGGTATGCATTCCTCGCTTCTGCCTCAGTTGGATAGTAGCGCCACTGGTTGTTCGGAATGCCATCCACAAATTGCAGGGCATTGGATCTAAAAATGAGTCAGATGCCAAGGACAACAAGAGAGAAGTTGAGAGAGACTTACTTTCCGCAAACCCATCCAACCCTCAGTCCCACCCAAATCATGTACCATCAAAGCTCAGCAGGAGGCAAGTCCTCAGCTTCAGATTCGCTCTCAGCAGCCTCTTCCAAGTTCAGAATGGGTTGATGGCAGGTGACGCAGATGACAGCGTTAGAACGGCGTGAGCCAGGGGCTGCAGAACAACGAGTGGTGGGTGCAGCATTAGTGGACCCCATACCAAAGTTGGGCGCTGTCAACCCTGCTGGGGGAGTCGTGTTGAGTTGTGCAAGAGCAGCAGCAGTAAGCCCAGCAGTCCCAGCAACATTAGTGCTCCCAGCACTCCCAGCAGTGCCATTGGCACCTGAGAAACTCATCAGAGAAGTGAAATAAAATAAGTAAAGAGAGAGATCTTACCTTGCTGCTGAGCCTGGAGCCAGAGAAGTTGCTGAATGAGGTCAGATTGCTCGGCAGTAAGGGTCAACTGAACCTGATGAGACATGGGAAGAAAAGCAGGGTTAACATGACGGGTATTTGATCTCAGGACTTTTAACTGAGCAACTGTACAGTTTCCGGCAACTACCGATCATCAGCACCTCGGCATTATCGCGTATCCCTGCAGTGTTTTCACCTGGTGCCTTCCAATTGTCGTTATTTTATCTGTTGGTCATCATATCTCATTTCTTGTCTGTTGATTAGATTTTGATTCCATTAAGCTGTATGTGGTATTTGTCATTTTTGCCTCGACATGTCTGACATCATCACAGATGGCACCTGCAGGTTGGACCTCACCAGAACAAAAGGCTTTTCTTCTATCACAAACCACAGACTATATCCAAGCCAAAGGGACTCATCAGCTTGACCAATTTTGGCCCAGGCTCATGCACGCTTTCTTTGAGAAGTGGCCGGAAGGTCTTTCTGAAGAAGAATGTACTGCAAGCACCACAGAAGAGGCTGTCTGTACCCTTTTAGATGCCAAAACAACGACTCGCTGTGCTGTAAGTGCATACTACCTCAATCATTTTCTAAATCTTATACTAACCTCATGCTCTTATTATGTATAGCAACTCAAGAACTGGTTCCGATCTCACATTGATAAGAAGGCTCACCAAACTCCTGCATCAATGGCCTGGGCTGCCCCGATTTTTCAGTCTATAATGGCACAGCCTAAGCCAACATGCATTCATCAACCACATGAGGAGTACTCTGTTCGTTACTATGAGGAACGAGTCAAACTGCTGGTGGAGGCAAGGATCGCCACCCGAAAAGCTGAGTTATGTGTCAAAGAGTCAGAGACACCCTCCGCCACTTCTCCGGACGAGGGGTCTGGGGATTTGAGCATCGAAACCTCGAAGCTTTCACATGCCGAAACCCTCCAGATCACTCTGGCATGCACACGTGAAGCATATGCGAATGAGAGTGATGAGGTGAAGGACGAGATTGAGAGGGTGATTGAGAAGGCTAAGAAGGAGGCAATGGAGCGGAAGCAGGTGAAGAAAGACCTGGTTGACCCTGAGCAGGGTCAGAGTGCGACTCAATATCACAAGTAAGCCTTCTATTGTTTTACTGGTATCATTTCATTAAGTACCGGACTTTAGTGCGATTGAGCAATTGCCGTTGGTGCTCAAGACTTTTTTTGACAACGCTGCCGCTCAAACTGGTTGGAACTTCACGCTGATTTGTGGAGGACCCGATCCGGTGAATAAGGGCCGCCTCCGTACGTTTGCATAAGTGCTCGCAGGTTATATGTCATCAGGTGCTGATTTTGTTTTGTAGCTGGCATACTGGGAAAACTCTCAACAATCAGAGCTATGGTGATACATGCCCTGATTTTCAGAAAACATACATCAAGCCATTCAAGGCTTTCCTGTCCAAAGTTTATCGTATGTAAAATTATACATTTGTCTTAGAGGAGTCTGACTCATTCTTTATTTACGTGTGTAGCTCCAGAAATCCAAAGCATGTGTGCACTTCGAGAGGTGGCTTTTGCCAAGAAGACCGAGGTCAGGCCACCTACTCCCTCTGCAGTTCCTGTTGCCAAGAAGACCGAGGTCAGGCCGCCTACTCCCTCTGCGGTTCCTGTTGCCGGTGATCCCGCAAGGGGTGAGTCGCCTGCATCCTCGACAGCTAGCACTGCTGCTGAACCCATTGACACCACCAAACCCGTTGACACCACTGAACCTGTTGACACCACCAAACCCGTTGACACCACCAATCCTGTTGTCACCACTGATCCTGTCGTCATCACCACCGAACCCATCGTTGCTGATCCCGTCGTCACCACCGAACCTGTCATCACCACTGCAGAACCTGTTGCCACCCCCGAACCTGTTGTTATGGCTGAATCTGTCATCGCTGGACCCATGGGGTCTCCCGAGCCTCAATCTGCTGACCCCATTGCGCCACCTGTCGACGACAGCAACATTGACCCTGTGATCCTTGCTGCGTCATCTCCGCCTGCAACCAGCGTCGACGGCACTTCAGTCGAACCTTCTATTACCTCATCCGGTGGTGCTCAGCCTGCCTCGGGGACGCAAGCAAGTAAATCAGCCATGAAAAAGCAGTCACCTCTGATTGGGAAGGAAAACATACCTCCCACTGGCTCTTCCCAGCTGATGGAGCAGCGCCGTGTACGTCCTCCAGTACGGGAGGCTCTTACCATAGCCCAGCGCAAGGAGTTGGAGACGGATAAGAATGCTGAGTCAGGAGAAGCGAGGAAGCAGCCGAAGAAGGTTAAATGTGTGCACAAAGGGGCTGGCAAGACTGAGCCTAAGTCGAAACGCTCCTGGGTGAGGAAAAATTAGAGACCCCTACAGAACTTCTTGCTGTTTGAAATGTTGTTGATATATTCTTGTACCGATCTATACTCTATATTACATGAATTTAATGTCATTATTCTTCTTGGTAATATGTTGCATATGTCAAATGTCGTCAAATGTCAAAACCGCTTTATATGAGTGAGGTTTATACTGAGTAAAGGAAGGGGAAGGGTCCAAGAGGGGCAGAGAGAGGAGGCGAGGCCAGAATGGGTGCAGCGGGGGGAAGTGGAAGGGAAGCGGAAGGTAATGCAGGTGATGACGGGTGGACTGGGCCATGTGGGGACAGATAGCGGACCAGATTGACCTGAAAGCGAAAAAAACATGAGTGGTATGTCTATCTGTTAAATGGGATTCTCAAGAAGCGAGGAGGAAATGGAGGAATAGGTACGGAAGGTGGAAGAAGCAGAAGCAGAAGTGCCAGATCATTTGTCAAACTGCTGTAAACAAACCAAAAAAGAAACATCGCCGAGATCAACATTTGATGCAAAGTAATTAAACTATGAGTGACTACATATGTACAAACCACAGTGAGCTAACCAACCGAACCCATACCAAGCCTGCAGGTGAGCTGATATATAACCCCCCCCTACCTGAGACGAGAGGAGCTGATGTATCACACCATGTATTGCAAGTACTATATTATTGATATATCATAGTTACAGCCTGAGCTCGAAGCCCTTGATTCTGGATGCTATATCAACAATGTTGTGTATGTGACTAAGGTTGTAATAGTGTCCAGGCTCCTTTGGTCTCAGTTATCATTAGAACTCATTCTACCAATCCAGGAGGATTTGAGTAGAGGGCTCAACTTCTTATATCATGAAGATCATATGAATTGAGCTAAGTTATGGATCTCAAATCCTGAAAATGTGGAATTAGTACTTGGTTCTGGAGACTGTAGCTGGAATGTTCTTCACAACTGAGGCAGTCTCTTACTGCAAGTGTTTTTATGGCAGCTCAACATGGCATTAGTTTATAATCATTAGTGCACTGCAGTGATCTTCCATTTCATCTGTGATTCTGACATGAGTTGACTTGTCAGTTCTAGCTGTGCTTTCCTATGTCAGTACCTTCTGTGTTGTTGTGTGACTGAGCCAGCTAAAGTGATCTGCAATGGTATCTCATTTGAAACATGAGTGTGAATGTTGATATTGTGTACACCACATGCAAGTATATGGTAAACAAAACAAAAGTGGCTCTGGGTTTTGTGTCTCACCTTGGTTGGGTAGTATTAGAAAGGGACTGCTTTTGTTCACAGCTCAACGCAGCATTAGCACATGATCATCAATGCATGACACAGTAACCATTCAATCGATCCACATTTTTTATAGTGTCTACATCGCCGTCATTGTATGTACAGATGTACACCGTACTACAACCAACAATCCAAGATGTGTGTGCACCGTGTGACATGTATAGCCATACAGCACCCTCAGCACCTCAAGAACACTTCCCATTATAATGTGAATGTGTACTTGCTGCTACTGAACCCTCAAATTCTAAGGAACTCAATTGATCATCTTGGTTTGTCAGGATTGTGTCAATATGAGCAGACCCTGCAGATAGGGGGTATTAGGTGAGCATTAAGCACTGAGATTGCGAGATGAATTAGGAATCAGATTGGGTACTTACATTTGTAATGTCCTTTAGTCTAACATAATAAATAAGTATTGGTATGTTATTCCGAGTGAACGAACGCGGTAACTTACCTTGCTATTATAATTAAACCAAATCCACCCTGTAGCAAGGTATCTGATCTTCCCAGTGGCTTGAAGAGTACATGACTTGACAGAGTTCTATGTAACAAGGTTCTGAGTCCAAGTGAGTGTTGAGGTCAGGTAAGATCCACTTACAACAGCATTACACTGCTTCCTTTGTACCGATTGCATAGTTATTGTAACCTTAGCAACATCATTGTACATCATTGAAAAACTGCCAGTGCATGAGCAATGATGGCGACTGAGGTAATATCTAAAGGAGGTTCCTAACCTGTTTGTCTGTGTATTCGTAACCTGTCTACTAACAGTAATGGCCTCCTCAACATCCACAACTTCCAGAAACCCAACTTTAACTGTCGTCGTACTTGAGAGACTGATCGATGCAGCCTCTGATAACGATCATGGGTGTGGGTATGGGCAGAGTATGGTTGGAATCATTTGGGTATAGTTAGAAAATTCAGATTCAACGAAGGTAATGTCAACAAAAGGTGAAACAAAGTAAGTGAATGATAAGGATAAGCAAGTGAATGAATACATACTGCTCATGGTAAGAGTAGAATCAGAAGTAAACCCTTGATCTACTTCTATAGCTGCTGTGCCATTCGTACTGACAAGACTTCCGGCGGTTGTAATGTTGTTGATTTGACAGGTTGGTGTACCTAAGGGCCATAAATAGCGGAAAGGAGGATGACTCAGACTCAGATACTTACCGCTGAATTGAACATCAACAACTTCATCTGTTACATATACCTCTGCCGGGATATCGGGGTACTAAGATGGATAGATGAGGTGGTATAGTAAGCAACAAAATCAGAGCTGCAACATGTTGAAGCCGGGTCAAAGCTGGTGATCGAGAGACCCACGCAGCTCCTAGGTACCAATCCTGGTATACATATTTTTCCTTTTTTCACCCTTTGAAAATGGTCTCATTACTTACTGATATTTTCCATGTCTCAGCTGTGCTTTCGTTCTCCTTCATTCCATCGTCTTCTTTACCATGCGGCGAGTAAAATTTTCATCTACTTCTTCTCCTTACATACATGAGATACTATATTTGTACACCCGGAGCTCGATCATACAACAATGTCGAGCTTCATTAAAAATAGCTAGTCATACAACAGCACCCTCAGTTTGCACCTTGATATCGGTGTGCGCTGAGGGTGAGCTTACCTTATTTCTTTCATACCTGTTACTTAACTGATGTTCCTATTAGATACAAAACTTATACTCTGTTTTACAGGTACATATTCAATATATTACCAAGTTTGCACCTTGATATCGGTGTGCGCTGAGGATACAAAACTTATATTCTGTCTTACACAACAGTTATAACTCACATTGTCAGGGTTGGTAACAATATTCCTCAATCCAGTTCCAAAATTAGTATCAGTGTATTTTTGAATCATTTGCCAACCCAGGACTAAGATGAGTGCACATTCTATTATATGACAAAGAACCACAAACCACATACACAGAACAGAACGCAAGCTCACAAGTCTTAGCCTCAGCAACCAACAGATTCGTACACCCGGAGGCACCAATAGGTGTGTCCCTCCTCACCCTTCCCTCTCCTCTTCCCTCTTGGCTCAAGTCCACTACATACTGCCTAAACAATGTCCTATCTCTTCTATACACAACATAATGTCCTAGTGTTTCATCAAGTGCAATGTGCGTTACGTCCAAGTCTTGAGGGAGTGAAGAGGTCAGGTCGCCAAAGGATTGGGAGAAGAGGAGGGAGAGGGTTAGGAGCTGTTGGTTGGATGGTGGTGACAAGTAATAAGCAGTAAAAGAGGTATATTTACAATGACTTACAGTAGCTTTTGATAACCTCATTCCAAAATGGGTGTCGATAAGTGCAAGGTTGATGCAAGAACGAATGCTCCTACAGCTCCAAATCCCTTTTTCAATTACAGTGGGGAAGGCAGGGACAATGAGGATGATGTGCCCAACAAAGGATATGAGGACAGCAATGCAAATTGTGTTGAAGCAGAGGAGGTGGGGGTCGGCTATGTGCCTATGGCAAGATGATGCAGGATGCAAAGAAGATGGAGGTGCTTGTCTTGGTTTGGGCACTTATGTATATATGTCAGTGCCATGCACCGGAGTTCGGGCCGAGGCATAGGCTAATCACGAGACCATGTACACGTCGTCCTGTCCTAGGCCTCGACACCATCCTCCGACTCAATTCCATCTGGTCCTTCTCATCGACTTGACCATAAGCACATCTGATGACCTTGATAGTCTCTTACATCAATGGGCTATGGAAGATTGTTGAATTTTTTTTAAGTATCTGAAGGGAAGGCGTTTATTGGCACAATGGATGCAGACTGACGAGCCTCAGAGCAGGATACAAAGTGAGCATTACATTCAGTATAATCTCATCACAATATTGAATGCTAGGAATATAGGGTGTTTGACGGGTGCTTGGGCCAGATACTTTGAGTGAGGTCAACATGTAACTCGGTTATCATCAACCCAGTGCAATTTGTCCTCAGCTTCATGAACAAGAGGAATATCAAAGTGACTGCAATTCCTGATCAATTCATCCATTCATCTGTTCCTTCACATCCTTGTCAACCCTTTGTTTTGCTGCACAACCCTACACAAACGATGCACTTCCTCATGTTCAACAACAATACCGTCAAAAAAGCCTGCGTCATGCACACCTACGGCTTCAATTAGGACATTCTATATCCACACACCCTTTCGAAACGTGAAGCTTCGACAATGGTCCCAGGTTCTCTGTCAGTCAGGATCCCTGAACGCTACCACAGTACTTCCATGGGTGCCTTGAGCGCTTCTTTTTYGAACATGAGTGGCGACTACCATATAGACATTTCTGGATAATCCTCATGCTACAATTGTGAGTTATCGTATAACCCCCTTTTTTCTTACTAGCGTCCTCATTCTGACAAGATCTCGCCTATCAGGGCGAGGGTGACTTCAACATCTGTGACAACGAACCTATGCTACACCAGCTCCAGGCTAAGAATCAGGCTATGGGTATCAAAGTACGCGACTACGCGTATGCTGGACCTGTCAAGTCTGCCGTTGTTCCAGGCCATGCTATAGCAGCTACTTCTGCAGTTGCTCATGCAATGGCTCCTGAAGGAAAGGACCCATACTCAGGTTGAGTTTTACCAGAGAGGGAAGTCTTTCACCCACCTGAGCCCATTCTGGTGTTCTTTGACCCGGACTATGATCTTGCTATGCACGATTTAGCTTTGCAGCAGAGGGAGCAGGAAGTGGAGGTTGCCGCGATTGTGGCACAAGCTGATGGCACAACGCATGGGATCGAAGGAGTAGGAAGTGTTAATGCTGGAGGAGGCATTTCTGCAAGAAGTGTTCCGATGCCAGGGAGGGTTCTTCATCGACTTCTCGAGACTTCTACTGTATCGGAAGAGGATGCTCGTCGTCGTTGGTTGGGTATCGATTTCCAATCTCTCGAAGCATATCTCAAGCGTCCGCAATCAACATACCCTTACAAGCAACTGTTGCCCCACCCATCGCCTCAGGAGACGGTCGCGCCCCAGCCACAAGTCCAAGGCTCTGAGGCGGGTGTCTCGAATGAAGCGGAGCCTGGTACTTTTACCGAGGAGCAGAGAAGGAATGCGTATGTTCATGTGTGGTGGACTAGGCTGAAGGAGTTCCACGGGCAGTTTAGGATGGTTGGGCGGGGGAAGAAGCGTTCTTTGGGGGGAGAGGCAGGGTTCAAGGGAGAGGAAGAGAATCTGTCTGTTTCTCCAAAGAAGCTTCACCTTGCCTGATATTCTGCTATTATCCTCAATTGCAAACTCAAGGGGAAATAGTTCTCTGGCCTCTGAGAAGAAATCTCGTTCTAGTACTGGGCTTATTGTACTTTTAGCTGAAATCTGCTGCCCTGTTACTTGCACTTTGTACATATATTTGTGTATCTCGTTCTTAGCTTGTCTCAGCTTGTGTTGTACAGTATAATAACCATTGAATTTATATCATATACTATCAGGACCACTCAGTGGACTCAACTCCAGCTGTGAGTTGTAATCCCAGGCTTCAAGTTCTTCTTCAATGCACCCTAGAATACAGATCCACTGCCACTTTGGTCAATCTCACCCCAGCCCATCAAAGTTCAACCATTATCCCAACCTTCTGGGCCCACAACTGTGTGTTACCTTCACAGAGTCTCAGAGCATAGAAGTTGAGTAATACATGAAAAAATATAGGTATTTGAGGTTTTCTACTACCTGGAATGTGAATATTTCTAGCACCTCATATATGCATTATCTTGGCCTGAAACATACATCTTAGCTCAATACCACAAATAATGATTCTGATAACAAGGCAAATACATAGCAAGTAAGTATTTCAAAAACACTCAGCAATAGATAAAGTATCAAGTCAGTATATAAAAATATTGAAGCCTATTAAAAGAAAAAAAAAAGAAATTTGAAAGTAGAACCATCTGGAAACATATCTTCCACCAAAGTCTACTGCTAGGTGTTACACACCATTGGCAATTACTCCTCCAATCTACCACTCTGCTGGCCTTTAGACTCATCCAGAACATCCATCTCAATCTCATCTCCTGAGTCAGGGTTCCTTCTCATCAGAGAGCTCTCATGCATATTGAAAGACCCAGATGCTTCACCCTCTGCAAACTGCAATGTGGTAAGTGCAGAGTTCGAGGCTGACCTTCTATTGTTCTCCAGAGATGGAGAAGATATCTCTGCCATTGTCTCTTCTAGCACAGACTTTCTGTACTTGATAAGAGCAATCACAGCAAGTGGATAGATAGCCTGTAGAGAACAAAAATCATCAAGAGCTGGTATTGGAATGATCCATAAAATATTCATACTGAGGCACAATCAAATACTGCTCCCATAATATTGAGCAGGAGTTTAGCACCAAGACTTGTAGCAACTGAAGCAGGCAGTTGGGACAGTATCAAGAGAACCAATATTTGGGTTAACTAACAGACATCAGTCTTCCAATAAGAAAGGTGAGCGATATGATTCACCTGAATAGAGCCATATACAAGGCCTGACTCAACAAGTAATGCAAGAATCTTCTGAATATCTGTTCTTCTATGTCTTCTTCCATGTATAGACATTGTTCTTTGATGTGCCCTGAGTCAAAATACAAACACATAGCCAGGCTGTGTCAGGGGAACAATAGAAGGAAAGAACAAGAGACACACCAAGCTCTATAATAAATCAACCCAGTGCCTAGTATGTTTACTGCCAGACTAAGAGCATAACTGGCTATGTTGAGACCACTGTATAGTTGACTGGCACTATTCACATTCAGAATTGCAGCACTTGTGAATTCTATAGCTATATAACTTTGTAAGACATATTCTCTACCATGGAATATAATAATCTCTCACCAATATTGGCTAGCATGAACAGAATCAGACAGGATTGCACCCAGTGATTCCTGGGCCACATTATCCATGCCCTCCAAGCAATAACCATATCACCAAGCAGAAGCTATTCATCTCAGTTAGACATGAAGGTTTGAGTGACCCTCACTTACATTTAGTGAAAATGGCCAATTTTCAAATTCAAATAGTGGTTGAACAAGACTATTTGACTTGGAAAGCCTCTCCTCCAAAGAGAGTGAGGAATTCCTTGTCAATCCTTCTTTATACAGAAGGAATATTTCCCCAAATTGAACTGCTGTATCCACAGTGAATATGAGGGATGAAAGGCAGATGAAGGCAAAGAGAATCTTCTGTGCCCTGCTCTTCACTCCTTGATATCTAGAGTTGGACAAAGATTAGGAAAAGTTGTTTGAATTCTATATAGTTACTCACATGAAAACTTTTATTGTCAGAAAAGCAAGGAGGATGAAGAAGGCTGAAATGAAATCAGGACAATTAGTTAATCAAC
>RCHF01001132.1:0-13707 GCA_003987895.1 Neonothopanus nambi
GAGCATTCACATCTGCACCTGAGGAGAGAAGGAGCTCCACAACTGCCACATTTCCAGACTTMGYAGCAGCCTGRAGAGCATTTCCATAGTAACCACCCYRWRCATTCACATCTGCACCTGAGGAGAGAAGGAGCTCCACAAYTGCCTCATTTCCAGACTTTGCAGCAGCCTGGAGAGCATTTCCATATTGACCACCCTGAGCATTCATGTCTGCACCTGAGGAGAGATGTATATGCTCAATTCTCTGTTGTCTAGGAGCAGCCATATTTTGCAGAGCACCTCCAGATCTACCACTGTCTGCAGCATCACATTTTCCATCTTCCTTCTCAATCAACCCTTTCATTATTGCAGTAAGTTCTGTAAGTGCTGCATAATACAGTGGGGAGCTAACCTGTTTCAAAGTCAACCATGTACTCCTACACCTCCAAGGTTCATCTGGATTGCTTAGTTGCAACCAATGAAGAAATGCAGGATTTTCACAATTTAGAAGCTCCACTCCACATCTGACTGCACTCTGGTCTGTGCCATTTAATAACTTTCCATGATGTGTCCAATATTCTGCAGCATACATAGCCAAGGGATACTCTTCCTGATCTATCAATCCCCTAGAGCAACAATCTGCATCCATGCCACAATGTAGGAGATAGATCATACATGTGTGAGCAATGACACTATGTGCCAATTGCTCATCAATATGAAAGAATTCAATGGCTTGAGCACTGATATGTTCAACCATCAGGAACTCCTTCACAGAATGATGAGCAAGCTGCACAATCTCTTGTGCCACAACAACTAGTGTTGTGTCAACAATTTTGTGAAGCTTCTTTCCAAGACCTGGATTCCGATCTTTAGGCTGGAATGAGGAGCTACCCAAGTCAGTTGCTAAGATCTCCTCCAGCTCCTTGGTTGTCACAGGCCTTGAAGCACATGTAAGCCACTGGAGAATAATCTTGGCCTCCTCTCTATGTTTCTTGATGCTTTGCAGCTTTGTGGAATATGTCATTTCAAGTGTAGGTGGAAGTGTCTGTAGAGTTTGTCTGACTACTCTTGGTGTAGCACATTCCATAAGAGTGGTGATTTGACAGTCTACCCATCTGAATCTAAAGTCTCCAAGCTTACTTTATTTAATGACAATGACTGAACCTTTGCACTTACTGTCCATCTGCTCCATTCATCAAGTGCTCCTTCACCTCACTCTCCAGATCTGAATCTAGCTCTAGCTTTGGGATGCAGGCATCTACATAGATGGCAATATCTGATGTGACAGTCTCAGCCTGTAGCTGAGTAACTGTTGCCCTTCTAATAATGTCTGCCTTTGGAGATTGGTGACTAGTCACCAGGGAGTAGACCTTCTCCAGTCCAAGTAGGGTCTGAATGAATGTAGTAGTTTTATCCTGTGCTCTCTCCTCACATTCATCCATGGCATCTAGGATAATGTATACAGGTTCCCTGGATGACCAAGACAGCAGCAGAGAGACAAGAATATTCTCTATGTCAGACAGAGATGGCTCCTGAAACCCATTTTGGCTTGCTTCATATAGTGCTTGCAATTTAGCAGGAATTTCTTGAGAGCACAAAACTATCTGAGACAGCAGAGATGAAATTATCCCTCAGTAATTTTGCTTTGAGGTGTCTCTTGAATCAAAATAGTGATAGATTGGAGGTAAGAATTGACTTGACTTCCTATCTTGCTGAAGCCTGTCAATAATTGTAGTACTACAAGGAATATTAAAATTCTAACTCTGAAGATAAATCTATAAATTGATCTTACCACAGGAAAGTCTTTCCAGCACCAGCTATGATACAGTTAGATATGACAGGGTCTAGTTGGATAAATTACTTACCCTTTCCCTGTAACCACAATAATTTACCATTCTCCTTCCATTCAATGAATCTGTCATCTGCAAGGAGCCATGCACCAGTACCTGGCTCCTTCTTATCTCTTGCATCACCAAAATTGTTTTGGGAGCTTGGTGCTTTGAGCCATTGTAGGATCTTGAATCTTGGGTCAGCAGCTAAAGCAATATATAAACACATTGCATTCATATACAATACTCAGACACTCCAGTGCACTTACCATTCACTGTCATGTGAAAATTGCCTGCAACACTAGTGAAATGACCACCACTGATCTTGAGATGGGAGCTTTGATTGAAGAATCCAGCACTAGAATAATAAAGTTCTTGTTGTGTTACTTTGATAGAGAGGGACTGTTTAGCTTTACCTGGATTGGCTAGTATCCATAAAACTTCCACTTGCAACTGTCTGAGACAACTGATTTCTATTGATGAGGCACAACTTCTCAGTTTCACCATTGTGATCATTAAATATAAGGACACACATACCTGTTATTGCTTCTAAGGTCACTCTCAGAGCCCATGATGAGAGAGTAGAAAAGAGCAGAATCCTTTTGATGTTGCTGCCATTGTTTTTATATTGATTCCTGGCAGGCTGTGCATCAAATACTGATTATCGATGACCAGTTGGCAGATGATCATAGATATCATCAAGTGACAGGTGGCAGATGCTGGTTGCAAGTCCCGGCACTTAGTCTTTAGACTTGTCAGCCTTCCTATAGAGTCTGGACCATTGGTCAAGAGACCACCATAAACCTGTATGGTCACTTTTGCGCATGCACACTGAAGCAGGCAGAAAGAAGATTGATGTGAATACCAGTTATACAGACCCCATGGTAACTAATGCTCTAAAGTGACAAGCGTATTTGAATTACCCTCACTCGTATCAATCTTATGTACCTCCCCTTCATGACCAAGGTACCTCAAAACGACCTTCCCCTCCTCATGTAGATCCATCACAAGAACACCCGCACTAATGTTTTTCTGTTGAGACAAAGCCTTAGGCTGACCACTTTCATTGCTCCAGAAATGTGGTGGGTGCCATGTTCCAAGGCTCATGGTAGCATTGGTAAAGTTGAAAGCTTTTTTCGTGCCAGAATACTCTGAATCTGAGTCCCCATTCATCAGGTCACTTTGTTGGTCAAAGTCAGAGACTTGTTTTTCAAGTGTCAACAGAGAATCGATGTAGGTCATGGTCATGGTAGACGGTGGTCAAGGTGAAGGGTTGTAAATTCGGAGTTCATGATGTTTGGAGTTAGCCTGAGACGACTCAGCCGCCTTCGTATTCCCTTGTCCTCATCGATCTCGATCCCTTTGTTCTCAACACTCTCGACATGAGTCTTCTCTAAGAGTCTTTGCGAAAAGATCCAACGTGTCTATAACCATTCAATCACCGGGTTTGGTGGGGGTGTGGTGTGAGAGGGTAATTAGGGCAATTTAGCGGGTTTGGGGAACCGAGGGTGAGGGCGAGGTGGGTGAGTGGTTAGGCTGAGGAGGAGGAAGAAAGAGCAGAAGACCATGCAGTGAAGAATATCGTGAATACTGTTGACGTTTCCGATGTTCAGAGGGAGGAAGGACAGTAACGAAGGATATGAAAGACATATGTGCACCTACAGTCCCACCCATATGATTCTCCAACACATCCCCAATCTTCTTCACAACCTCTGCTGCTCCCATCTCATTAATGTGGACCTTGTAGGCTTCGATTGCAGTGAGTATCGCTTTAAGAACACAACCATCAGTACAGATACTTGTCACAAAAGCAAATAATAAGCCACTAACCTCTAGCACCAAATCCCATCCCCGAAGAGAGTATCATATTCTGTTATGATACCCTCGGCATCTAAGATAGTGAGACAGGCACTGGTTATACTGTGTGCAACGACCTCAGCAGAGATGTCAGATTGTTGCCAGAATGACGCAGGGCCAGGACTTGGATTGGCACTGCAGCTGACCTTGACGTTGTTAGGCCTGGTGTTATTGACGTGGTCAATGTTGGGGTTGGTGTTCGGGTTGGTAGACTTAGGTTGGATGTTTCAGTGTTCAAGGATAAAGTGAAAGTCCTCTGGGAGCCCTTCTTTTTCTTGTAGATTAGCGGGTGTAACAGGGCTTTGAGGCCAGTACAATCATACACCTATCATTCAGGAGAGTGTGTCGGTTGGGTCTAGGAGGTGGAGGATGTTGTCTTTGAGCTGGTGTCGATAGAGTGAACGGTAGATACTCAAGACATTGAGTATAGATATTGAGAATCTCGGAGCGTTTAAGGAGGTCATGTAGGTTGCTAGGTAGATCCATGTGGGGTGGATCGAGGTATTGGTTTAAGCTAGATGCAAGGAGAACATCAGTAAACAGCGCAGAGAAGGAATTAAAGAAAAGAAAAGAAAAGAGGAAACAAACGTACCTAACTGCAAAAGTACCTCATCCAGCACCACATGCAAACAACACTGTCTCCTCTGCAACTGAATAAACACCTTCCCTTTATCCTTTACCCCATCCCTATCCCCATCCTTATCCTTATTCAAGTCCCTCGACATAAGAATCCTAGGCACCATCTCCCTAAGCGACACCTCAGGTGACTGAATAACCATCCTATGCACTCCAGGTTTGGTGTGTAATCCCAACCCAATCTCACTCCCCGTCCTCAATCACTGCAGCCCCAACACTCGCACCAGCACAAACACCAGCACCAGCACCAGCACGAACACCAGCACCAGCACCAGCACCAGCACCAGCACCAGCACCAGCACCAGCACGACCCCCAACACCCGCACCCACACCCGTACTCGCACTCGCACTCGCATTCACACTCACACCCATTTTTTGTTTCCTTTTCCTTTCTCTTTCTCTCTACCATGCCCAGGACCATGACACTGCCCCAACCCAACTCTAGCACTAGTATTTGCTTTATCACACCCAGCTTTACCACACCCAGGATCATTCAAGGAGACTCCGCGTTCGGTGTAGCCTCTGAGGAGTTTACAGATTAGGATGTTGCCTACTAGACCTCATGGGCCTGTGCCTACAACTGGTGATGTCTGAGACAAGGAGGTGGAAGAGATTGTGGTGGTAATGGTGTTAGGAAGATGAAGAGGATGGGATGGTTAGGATAGGAAGGGTTATTAGGAAGCGTGTGAGGGAAGTGATTTTCGCAATTTGCATAAGGGTTAGGCATTGAGTTGAAGGGGGCGGCTTATGGGATAGGAAGGGATACTGGGAAGCAGGTGAGGGGAGTGGTATTCACGTAAGGTTTAGGCATTGAGTTGAAGGGGTCAGCTTGTGGGATTCTATCTTTTAGATTCAGATTGACAAAGTCTCATATAAAGTGTATAAATAGGACAAGAACACCTGTAATTGAGTATGAAAGTAAGCAATTTACATCTCAATGTAAAAGTGTAATGATTCACCAAGACCTGTGAAGCGGAAGACATGTCTTCAAAGGAATCTTGAATGACTTTACAACCCTCCCTCGTGAAAATTTCAACCTTCTCATGTCCACCCTTTTTTGTGGAAGAATCCTCCCCGTTTGTCAGCTGTTGGTCAAAGTCGGGAACCTGTTTGTCAAGCGTCGACAGGTAATCGATGTAGGTGGTCATGGCAGATGGCAATCAAGGTGAAGGGTTGTGAACAGTTCAGAGTTCATGACAGTCAGAGTCCACCTGAGACGATAGAGACGAGGGTATTGGGTGAAGGGGGATCGACATAGATGGACTTTGATGGCACGTGTCTACATAAATAGGTGTTGGAAGAATGAAAAGTCAGAGCAGATGGTTGGATGGGACTCACAAACAAAGCAAAGGATTTAGAGATACTGCTCTTTGTAGGGTTTCAATATATCAATACCAAGTGTTTGGAAGAGTTGTATGTGTTTTGGGACATGATGGGGGTAGTCAGTTGAGACACTGAGAAGCTTTGATGAACAACTGATAAAATGAGCTCTAAAACTGGATGTTATACTTGGAAACTACTGAAAATGAAAATGAATTCTTTACTCATAGACTAGCTGCTAATACATCAAGTTGAAGCATTGGTTTCTAAATGTCCACAAAAAACATTGTTGTCATCAAAGACCAGGTTTCTCAGAACACTTCAAATTTTGAGAAGAAATTCCAGGAGGGGCACCACAAATATGCACTGGTCATGAGAGAAAGGAAGAGGTGAGTTGAAGATGAGGGCAATGGACACCTGAACGGAAGACAGACAAAGATGGACTGGATGCCAGTATTTTATTTTCTTGTTTTCTTGTTGTACTACCACCATTGCTCATTGCGTTGATGAGCGCTCGTCGCATAAGATGGTGACAATGATGGCAGGTGCAGTGTAGCTTGAAGCTCGTCTGTGTGAACATACAAGGATAGAAGCCAACTCAATATAATCTAATGTTCATTCAAACAAGAACAATCTTTGACTGGATGATGGAAGAGGGTTTGCTGCTGGTGAGTGGTTTCACTGGCACCTTTTAATTTTCATATACGTTATTTTCCCCTTCTTTTCTCGTTCCATTTCTTGTCCTTGTCTCCTTTCTCTTTCTCGTCCCATTCCCATTCTTACCACTCTTTCCTTCCTTTCCTTGTCTAAAAACTCATGTTAACTCTCCTTTGCGCCTTACAACCAGGCTACATCCTGACTCACGTGCATGGTGCACCACAGGCCCAACCACAACCTCAATTGCAGCAATCATACGTGACGTTCCCTAGCTGACTCCCATCGAGCTTGCAAGTGAAGAACAAGAAGCCTGGCCACTGTTTTCTCCCAGGTTCTTGCAGGCAGTGAATATTTGAATGTCGACAAGTAGTGCTGAGGGCAGATAATTTGGTTGATAATGCGCTGCAGGTGGGTCTTTGTTTTATTTTATGTTCCTTTTTGCCTTCTTTTCTTGTTGCTTTTCTAGTCCTTGTCTCTTGTTATCTTTCTGTCCCATCCCATCCTCAGTATACAGGGCGTGTGTTTGGGTATTTCGTCACTTCATGTGTTTGTTCTCTTCCCTCTTCAATATCAATCCTCTTTTCCTAATTCTCATCGACGCTCTAGCCTGCCTCATGCACCCATCAAATTGTTGAATTGAACGTTGTCATCTAATATGATGAATCCTCACAAACGCGAATGAATCCAACTTTGTATCTATGAACGAAAATGTTTATTCTTGTGAGGATGGAGGAGACTGCTGGTGGGTGCCCTCTTATTTGTCCCTTTTGTTTTCACACTCACTCTCCTTTATTCTCTACAATAAGGCTACAAATATTCTTATCCCTGTGCCATGATGTTCAGTAGCCCTTCCATTCCTAGCATAACAAACATGGTCCCATACACTTGTTCTAAGTGGCAACTGCTCCTTGGACTGACCCCCATCGAGCTCACACTTGAAGAACAATAAGCCTAGCCGCTGTTTTCTATCAACATTCCTGAAGTTGTTTGTGGTGCTGAGAGCGCTCCATCTGGAGAAGGTTCATTTGGTTGAGCTGATAATGCAGGTAGGTCCTTCATTTTATTTCATTTCCCATTTCCCTTCTTTTCTTGTTACATCTCTTGTCATCACTCCTCGTTATCATTCTTCCCCATACCAATCCCATTCCCATTTCTATTCCCATTCCCATTCCTATTCCTTCCGTTCTTTCTTTCTTTCTTTGCTTTCCCCCTCAACCAAACCCTCATCTAATTTTCCCATGCTGTATAGAATTCACCTGGGGGTCAAATACAATCCATTTCACCTTTTGCCATGTTGTCTGCTCCTATTCCAACTGTCCCTCGTCATCATCGTCACTCAGGCCTCAGGGGTCAGGCTCAACCCATGACTCTGACAATCTCAAGTCAGCTCCTCATTCTCTTCGTACCATGCATTTGAAGTCTATGTCAGATGTTGTACCTCCCCCTCGACTGAAGAGCACACCTGGTGAACGGCTTCAGCTTAGACGTTGAAGAGATTCACCTAGTGGCAGTGAAAATGAGGAAATGAGGAGAGAAGGTGGGAGGTGGGAGGTTGGAGGTGGTGTTGATCTTGGTGATGAATGGGGTGGCATCAATTGCAGTGACAAAGAGATGCGGATAGATCAAAAGTACTGCAAGATTACTGTTGAAGGCATCACTTTATCTCCTTTGCTTCACCTCCTTCCTCAAGCTCTAGTTATGGACAACGTCAGGCCAGCCTACTCGTCCTCCTCCTACCAATTCCAAATCTCAACAAATGGAACTTAACCCCATCGTGCCCAGCCTCAACATGGTATCTTCAAACAACTCACAACCTCACAACTCTCACTCGAAATCCAAACTGAACTACCATGATAAATCTCTCCAACCCCCATCTTCTTCTAGCTGTCACTCATGTACCATGGGGCCCAGCAGCTGCTGGTGCAGGTATAGCTTCTTCACTAGCACCCAAACATCTTTTCATCGTGCTCGAGTAAGTTTGCTTGGAGAAGTGTAGAACTCGTGTGCAGCGAGATCTTCCATTCCTAGCATAGCAAATGCCATGCCGAATCCATATGACCCATAGGTCTCAGACGCAGGGTTAGCAGTAGACTTAGCCTGTCTAGCAAGGACAGACAGGTATGGGTACGGGTATGGGCAGTTATGCATATGTACCACAGGGACTCTGAGATGTGATGTTCTGTGAAGTGGTAGCAGCCACAGCGAGCTGTTCTAAGCTATAACCCCAGGCACATATAACACAGGCTCAGGACCAACACCAAGCCACATTAGCTGCCATCAGCAGCAGCTGCAGAGATGAGGCTCATGTCACCTACCAAAGGCTACACCCGATGTTGATTACAGCTACAGGGAGTTTCTACAGAGGTGTGGACATGTAGACGTAGGTGCAGGTGCAGGTGAGGGGCACAACTACTATGTAAAAACCCTTGGAACTCTTGGATTGGATACTAGGAGAAATGAACTGACATGCTGTGTTTTCTTTTTTTTTGGTTGTACTTTTTCCTTTTGGGGATCGATCGAAGGACGATGTTCTCTTCTACAATCCTGAATTTCAGAAATTCCAGCTTTTCATCCATTGATGTGCATGCATCCCTTGTTTCTATGTAGATCCATTGAGAAGCTGTTTACACTCTACATCACCTGACCCATACTGATTCAGGTCTTGAGCCTTACTCACTACTCAAATGCTACCATGGCTCATTCCACCCCGAATGCCAGCTGCATAGATGAGTTTCCGTTGTGTATCTAGGCCAGGATTATAAGCAATGACAAGGAGTCCACTGTCAATTATAGGCTTTCACAGTAAATCACCCCAGAGATGATCAGTGTCCATAAGGAACTATTGAAGGACTGGTTCACAGTTTTTCCAGCCTTCTGCACCAGTTAGAATGAGAATGTTGGAGTTGGGCACGGTGTATAGACAAATAGGGAAGGGAATGTTACAGCTGGTTATTGAGCAGCAGGTGTAGAAAATTGCTTGAGTGGAAGGTGAAGAGGAGGGGGTGGTTGGGATAGGAAGGAGTATTGTGAAGTGAGTGAGAGGAGTGGTATTTGTGTGAAGTTTAGGTGTTGAGGTGAAGGGGTTGGCTTCTCCAAATCTTGTTTCCCCTCACCTTGCCTTGCCTCCCCTCACAATTTCTCAACCTTACTCCCTCTCCACACCACAGGCCCCTTCAGCACCTCCTCCTCTCCCAAAACCTTCTTAATTTTCTCATCTATCAAAGATTCATCATCATAACTCCAATCCAAATCACTAAGCTGTTTAGGTAAATCTTTCTTCTCAGTATGTTCGAGCAGTACTGGTTTGTAGTCTTTTGATAGGAAGTGGATTTACTCCAGGTGGTTTTTTCTAGTAGGGCCTGTTGAGAGAAAATAATATCTGAATGCAGTTTCAGGCTCAGGTTTGGGTTGTGTAAGTTGCCAGATCCAGAGTGCATAGCATGAAACTCATAGAAAACCAACTCCAAACCTTCAGGAACAAAACTTGGGGCATTGGTAACACCAACTACAAAAAAGATAGGTATGTTCAAAGTTGACACTATACAGAATATTCTGTCTGTATAAGTGTTGTATAAGACCAGTTGTATAGAGCTTACCAATTGTGACTCTCTTGTTACTGTTCATGACTTATGGTCAGGGGTGTCAACAGCTCAGCTGGCTCACTGGCTGGAGCTGGAGCCAAGCTGTTTTAGGTAGAGCCACTTAGTTTTAATGGCTCATCAAGCCATTTATTCTAACAGCTCAATGGAGGGCCTTAATGTATCTACTTCAATTTCTATCCCTTTGTGCTTAATTCATTGTAAGGATTCTACCCTTACCAGGTCGTAGTGCTTTTATCTGATCTTATCACATGCGTTGTTTGTTTACCATCATCCTTATCTTTTACCTCGCTATCACATGTCTGTATCTTTTCTTGACTTGTTCTTACATTCACCACCATACTGTTTTAAATCCATACAAGATTGGCAAGCTACGAGACATGATACATAAGATCTATTGCAGAACGCTTACATTTTTTTTAGCTCCTTAAAAGTAGGATTTACAAACAATTGACAGACACGTCACAAACTCGATCCATGCTACAAGTCCGACATTCTGTACAACAGAATAAAATTACACCGAAACCTCAAGAATTGCTACTTCATATTACCATCATGAAATGAATACTGAGAATGCACCCCAAATGACTGGATCAATCGTTGACTCTGATAATATTCAAGGCTTAACCCCATCCATTACACAGTCGAGAGCTTCTTCAATTCACTCAGAACAGACCAATTATACTATGCGAAGTAACCTGACAGGAATATCCACAAACACAGTATTAATGAACACCCAACTTCTCAATGATGTGGAGGCTCAAATACATACTTGATTCGAAACGAGACAAGAATGTAGAGCAGACACACTAGCTGAAGGGGTTCAAGTGGCTAATCGGATTTACGCAGGGGACGAAAGCCATAGAGCGTCATTTACAGCGGGAGGAGGAGCCCTAGCAACCATCAAATTTGAAGAGGATGAAAATGCAGCAATTCAATGTTTGATGCGGCATCGGGCTTGACTACTTATAGCATTAGGTTCCGAACCTACTGTAATCGACGGCGCAGAGACCGACGACTTCATAGCAGAAATATCAACATTGGAACAATCAATTGCGAGAGTACCACCTTCGGAGGAGGGTACTGTGACTGGGAACCACCCAGTGGTTCAGACGCTACCACGAGTACAAGAGGTTGAAGAAGAAGCTCTGTTCACTAACCCCCCGGAAGCGACTGTCGAAGCTGGAATCGAGTTGGAGCAAGAGAGAGTTGAACCTGTCCTCAGGTCGACGCAAGAGACAGAGAGAGTGGCAGCAAACGAGAAACACTTAGAAGTCGAAACTAATGTACGTATGTACGATACCAATATAACCAGAATGCCAACTGCACCCAATGAAGAATCCAATTTTGCTCAAAGTGTGAATCCTTCAGCTCAAATTGCTCCACCTATGGTTAAGGACCACTTTACTTCAACTACAAATGTTAATATGTCAATACAGACATTTGAAGAACATCGTTGTGACTTATATCAACGAGGAATGGCACAACGGCTTCGAGATTTTGACATGCATAAATACAAGACATCCAACATACCCAACTGTCATGTCACGATAGATATTAATGACATTGTGCATAGCCTAGTAGAAGAACCTTTGTCAGTTCATATTCTGAAACTGGGATCGATCAAATATCAAGCCTTGCGAGCACAGTATCCTGAACCAAAGGTTGAGGATAGGATACCACCTGAATCTTACAAGCATCCTAATCACCCAGAATGCCAAGATACGCTAGTCTGGAGGAAAGGTGAAGGGCTGGCCATGGAACCGGAGAGGCCAGTATCAGTTGATGAATTGAACAAAGAAGCAAGGGCTGCGTCTCTCCCAGGATCTAACCGTGAATTATCAATGGTCAACTCATCTCGCAGTCAAACAGTACAATGATCATTCTTGGAAGGTTTGGGAAAAACTCATACCTCAACCCTGAAGAAAGCTCAAAGAGACACTCCTCCACACATGAATATGACACCAACTGTGCCAACGCAGCAAGCCGGAGTAATGATGCCCCCAGCTACCAATGTAGCAGCAAGTTCAACAGCATGTCCTCATATGGTGCTGAACCCAGTGAACCCGCCTATACAAACAAATGTTACACCAAGTCTGGCGGTTCCAAATGGAAACGTACCCTTTGCTACCATTAATAATAGCCCTGAAGCACCAGTCCCAACTAGCATGAATGTTGGAGAATTCAACAATGTGGGGTACCAACAGAACCCCAATTATTATCAATATGGGAGTTACCCGGGGTTCTATCTGCCTTTCTACCCAGGGTATATGCCACCTATGGCTGCTCCGTGGCAACCGCAATATTACCCACCGATGCAATTGGGTTTGGTCCCACCTTTCTATCCAAATATGATGTACGGTCAAGGGATGGATTACTGGATTCACCCACTGACAACGCAGACAACTGCGGTGAAAGAAGAGGAATATTCCCCAGATCCGCCTCAACAACCTTCAGATAAAGCCAAGGGCAAGGCCAAGGAAGAAGATCCTACTAATACCTTTCTAAAAGGTACAGATCCACAACTAGCTGCTGAGCAACCACTGGTAGCATCGACCTCGAAGACACATGAGACAAAGGTACAAGGTGAAGAGGATGCCAAACTGAAATGGGAACCCTCAGGAAATCCACTGGGAGATGACGGAGATGGTGACGACGATCCTAAAAGGGGTGGTGGACCATCAGGAGGAGGACCACCTGGAGGAGGACCACCTGGAGGAGGACCACCTGGAGGAGGACCACCTGGAGGAGGACCTCCTGGAGGAGGGCCACTAGGAGGAGGACCACCTGATGGAGGGCCCCCTGATATTTCAGGACCAGAATATTTGGGCAATGATGGAAATTGGCGGCCTTACAAAGAGAAGAATCCCAATGCTGAAGATACTTCCAAAGAGGATGAAGAAAAGGCCAAACCTGCCAAGAACGAATTTTACTACAAATGCTGTATGCCTAAACCTGGGGAGAAACTGAGAGCTGTGCTGCTGAAACGACTTCACCGACTAATCGTGTACAGACTATATACAAGGTGAGAGTCATTAGATAACCAGACTCAGAAGAATTTACTGAACAACACCAAGAAGCCAGAGCCCTACGAAGGAAAGGACAGCATAATAATATTGGAGAAGTGGCTACGCCATATCATACAGGTATTTGCAATTCAGAACCTGACTGGACTGGACTGAAAAGTAGACAGCGACAGTGTCATGGTAGTGACCATGGGGGACAACCAGCAACTCTCACTCATGGCAATGTACCTCAAAGGCCGTGCCTTAGAGTGGTATGACTCGACGATTGATGTTGTACCCACATCATATCGAATGGGATCGAATGCAGCTGCTCAACAATATACATTCTTAGAAACGTTTACTGCAATGTTCAATAGATTTATCACACCAGCCACACTACATGAAATGACGACATTATTCAAGGGGATCAAGTATGAGGAAGAAGGCGGTATCCGAGAGGTCTTTGCAGATATGGTCAAATACACCAACTATATGCCTTCACCCCTGACACTATACCAGTTCAAGGTATACCTGATGAGCAACTTGCCCAAGTGGATATGAAAACAAATGACCAGGGAAGGATTTACTGCAGAAGACTGCACAGAAAATGCACGGAGACTAAGAGCAATAGAAGTAGAGGGCGGACACACGGCGGAACACTTCGAGTCATCGCAAAGCGTATTAGTAATCAATGCGGTAGAAGAAAATCAACACAAGTCTTCATCGCGAAACGATTCGTCCAATACAAAGGCTACAGGCAGGGAATAGAGGACTCCCAAGAAGTTGCAGAAGGTGCAGAATGCCAGGTTCCAAATTCAAGATAAC
>RCHF01001136.1:0-39516 GCA_003987895.1 Neonothopanus nambi
AAATAAAAGTGGAAATTTTCATAGTATTTCTTCGCATCGAACTGCAACCTAAGATACATCTTGTATATGTGTAATGCCTTTACAGACGTCACAGAACAGTATATGGTGTACTAGATAATATTAAGTTAAGCAGGAGGCATGAACGTCGATGCTGGACATACCAGTACAGAATGAGATGACAACTTACACGCTACGGTTTTACTCCTGGCAATCGAGCCTCCGCACTGAATTAACGTATGAGCTTAAAACATTTGGAAATGAATGAGTTCACTTATGCAGCAGCTTTAACATTATTCCAAAAATCACTCCCCCAAGGCCCCCAACGATGAATGGCAGCAGACGATAATTCCTGTTCAATGTTCTGTCAACAATGACTGTTCTGTTGATAAGTATTGCTCTGTCAATGAATATGACGACATCTCTCTGAACGGATGTGTCCCAGTCGATATGGGTGTCAGGGTCGACGTCGCAATAATCGTGGTCCCAGTCGGTAGTATCGGTGTCGGGGTTGACATCGCATTCGCAATGGTCGTCGACGCAAGGGACGGGGTTAGAACAGGTGCAAAATTGAGCCATGCAGAAGATGCGATGCGGTTAATCTAGTTCGAGGTTGAGATGTGGGGGAAGATATTGAGGTAAAGATTTATACCACGAAAAAGCTTTTCAAATCAAAGAATTATTGTTTTTTGCGTTATTGTTTTTCTTTTTTTTTTTTTGCGGTATACGTAGCAACATGATGAGGACTTTTTTGAAGTACCGGGAAATGTTCTCCAAGGCCCATGGCATCTGCAACAATTACACTCCGCGTAAAGCACAAGGACAGGGAATTGCAAGCCGTAGCATAGGATCAGAAGGCTGGACACAAACTAGATCTCACGGCAAGGATCCTTTCTCAGCGATACCTGCGCCGAGCTGGTGAAGCTGAGCCAACTGGTCACCAAGTCCAGTTGGGAACTGATGACGCCAAGTCATCATGATATATGGAGGTCAACATGTTGGCCTGCGCGACGCTGTAACCGGACGCAACGCGATAGCCGCTGGCTGAAGCTGTAGCCGCTGGCTGAGTCAGCTTCGGAATGTTGAACCGGCAACACCGTGACTTATTGTTTTCAATCTTATTCCTTCTTATTCTCTAACTTATCGCTTTATCGCTCTCTCGCTCCTACTCCCATGGCCAGCTCGAAACGCAAACGGACCTCTTCGCGCCCTCTCCCTTAACATATATGACTTGGTGTCATTATTACAACTGGGCTTGGTGCCCGGTTGAGACCTGCTTCGCCTGCTTGGTGCAGGTGTCGCTGAGATGGGATTGTCCTCAAATCTGGTTAGCCCTGGCCCTTGTACTTTTATCCTTGATAACGCGCCTTTATACAGTTTTCAGCTATGCTCTGACTGTATAAATGCCTCTGAATTACCGTGGCCTTTACAACCCACTCTGCCTCAATGCTGCCGCAGCCGCATCTTTGTACACAGTGTCCCGACTTGCATCCTAATGGCCATTATATCCCCTCTGCTCAAACTGTGAGACATTGTCTAGAGATTCAATGACGGAAGGCATCTGCTGCTCGTAACGTATGTTGTTGTATCACTTTTGTCTCCGGGTGGGGTCTTATTTAGCACTTCAGGCTCAGTCAAAAACCTCCCCTGAAGCTCCTGTGGCACCGGCCACTGTCCGAAGCTCAGAATCTGCATCCATATGTCTATAAACTATTCATCGCTCAGCTCACGCTCATAAGTAGGCTCTGCAGCCCAATGAGACTGAAGAGCTTTCCAAATCTCTCAATTCGCTCAGTCTAACAGACGATTTCCCTGTTGACAGTCTTGCCAACATCCTCACAGGCATGACATTGACTGACGAGGGTCCTAACGTCTATGAACAGCCCAGCAAGCTGTGGACATCCAGAGTCGGTTATCAGGAGAGCATTGAATCGGATACCAGACCCTCTGTGCTTGGAATCACGCCTGCCGATGTGCATCAGAGCCTACAGGCGGTTCTCAAATCCAACTCCGCGAGAACGCCCACCTCTCCAGTCTCTGTTGACCACCCATCTTCACCGGTTTCTCCTCAAGTCAAATCAAGGTTTTCAACTCGCTTTCACGGCGTCTTTCGACCTAAATTACATCGGAGTCTGGCCCAAATTCAATCGATTCATCAGGAATGCCGGGAACTTCATAGTCAACTCATCACTCTTCAAGACTTTAATGTTCAAGATCACAAACTCCTCTCGCAACGTCACAAGTTCTTGGAGCGTGCGAGTCGTGACGCGAAGAAACTCGGTCTTTCTTTATTATCTATAAAGAGAATTCGGACAGGCGAGTTTGACGATGCAATGGCTAGTGTGCGGAGGGATTTGCAGCAGGTGGACAATGCCATTTCACTGATAGGGGCACAGCTACCATCATCACACTCCTCTAAACCAGTCAATTTCTCCTCAGGTGCATGCATGTTTTGTAGAATGCTTTGCGGGATACTGATTTTTGTATAGAGTATTTATACGAAGACCCCTTGAAAGGGAAAAATTTCATCGCTCAGCTTACCATCTTTCTTGGTATTGCATGCTGTCTGATTATGGGTCTTTCTCATACAGCCTGCGACTTCATAATTTCTAGCGTGTGATTGATTGTTGGTGCGGCAGTTTCTGCAATATTGCCTCAAGAGAATGCAGCGCCACATGGCGCGTGTAATCTGATCCTGGAGCAGCTTCCAACTAGCTTCTATACCGCACTGAATGCCCTAAAGCTCGATAGCAAGACCACCGTTCTAGCCATATGTCCCGCGTGCAGTTTCTGCCACAAGCCTGATTATGGCAGTCTGGCCACGCATCCTTTTTACCCTTCTCATTGCAAGGAGATGGTGGCTGGGGAGCATGGTCGGGTGCTGTGTGGAGCAGCTTTATTAGAAGGTCGCCATGGCGCTGAGCGCCCCATTAAGCCCTTCGTGATTTGCTCCCTGGACGAACATCTTGCCCGCGTGCTTTCCGACCCAGAGCTCGAGCGCATGTGTGATGAGGCTTGTGATGGGGCAATGCAAGACTCTGGTCCTCAGAACACCATGCACTCTGTTTTCGATGGAGAGTTTCTTCGCACCTTTCGTGGCCCGGACAACACTCTCTTTATTGATAGGAAGGGAAAAGCTCGACTTGCTTTAGCCATGCAGGTTGATTTTTTTAATCCCAACGGCACCAGAAAACGAGGCAACCACGATTCAATAGGTCTAATATCATTTGCTATTCTTAATCTGGATGCATCAGTGCGCTACCGACCCGAAAATCTCTTCCTTGCTGGCATTATACCAGGACCACGAGAGCCAGACTCGATTGAATTACCCAAGTACATGGCCCCAATCATTGACATGTGCGTCGTTGGCTGGGAACGCGGTATCCTGTTGACTCGTACTGCTCTATACCCTCGAGGCCGCATGATGGAATACGCTGTCGTCATTTCTGTCAATGATCTTCCAGCAGCTCGCAAGGTGGCAGGCGCTGCTGGCATTGGATCAGCCTGGTGTACTGTTTGCAATTCCTACCATCATATATATGATACTTCCTTCGAAACCTGGCAGCGACGTGATCGAGATGAGCTTAAACGTCTTGCGGAGACGTGGCGTGATGCAGAAACCTCGGCAGAGCAGGCGGATATTACAGAGCGAACTGGCGTTCGCTGGTCGGAGCTATGGAGGCTACCGTACTGGGACCCAACTCGGATGCTAGTGGTTGACAGCATGCACTGCATCTTAGAAGGTCTGGTACACTATCATTGCCGTCAAGTGCTCATGATCCAAGAAGAAGTCGCAAAGAAGGCTCCCAACCTTTCTCCGGCGTTTTCGCACCCATGGACGCCGTACGTTGATTCTGAAGTTCATGCCGACTTCAGATTACGGAAGGATAAACCTATGGAAAGACAGCTGGAGGAAATTGCACAAGTCCAAGAGCTTTTGGAGCACCCTTTGAATTCCGGCGAGGGTTCATTTGACGAGGATGGTTTACGGAAGAGATTATCTCGTCATACCCTTAGTCCTCTGTGATATGTCGCATGGACACTTGGTGTTCACGAAACAAATAATCCCGATAAGACTGACAACAAAGGAAAGAAGAAAAGCAAGAAGAAGATTGCGGTCGACTCCCAGGGTGAAGTGGTTGACACTCCCATGAGACGAATGACAGTTATTTTCAATGGTCAGTGGATAGTGCCCAAGTACTTTTTGAAGTCCAAAAGCTCCTTTGTGGATGCTTTAGTTACATGGGTAAGTTCTCCTATATTTCAATGATTCTTGTTGACTTTTCTGATGGGGATAAAAGCGTTATAGTCAGCCGATGATCTCTGGCAAAGGGCTGCCAGCTCAAATAAATTTGCATGCTATTCGGCATATCCAAAATACCATCAAGAACACCTCAGTTCCTAGCTGGATCAATTCCGTGCCCCATTTGTATGGGCAAAAAGCTGTTGGAACATTGAAAGCAGACGAATGGCGCACGCTGGCTACTATATTTCTTCCTATTGCCCTGGTCACACTCTGGGACTCCAACGATGCTACGCCGGTCACCAAGGAGGTCTTGCAGCATACAATGTCCCTATTTCAAGCTGTGAACATTGTTTGCCGCTTTACTATGACCCGCGAACGTGCCAAAGCTTACAGAGAGTTGCTTCGCGAGTGGGTCATTGGACTTCACAGTGTACATCCCCATACCCGAACACATAGAGTACGCCCCAACGTTCACGCCACTTTCCACATCTTCGATTTTCTGGAGCTATTTGGTCCTGTTTCATCATGGTGGACCTTTCCGTTTGAGCGTCTCATTGGCACCTTGCAGAAAATCAACATGAACGATCACATTGGAGGTAAGATCCATTACTACTGTTTGATAAATTTTTATTGACATTGCTGACACTCCTTTCAACACCAGGCGAAATGGAGAGCATGATACTGAAGTCATTTACACGAGCTGCCAACTTCAGACAACTTGTTGGCCGTGCAGGCTGCTCTCCTATCATGCTGGAATTTCAGCGTCTTTTCAACAAGGCTTTTAGCTCGCGGAATCAACAACCTGAAACAAATAATGAACTGCTGCCAGACTCGAGAACAGACACCCACGCCTATTACTGCTATCATGGGATCACCTACTCACGAGCTCAGACTCATGTCGGAAACAGTCTTGTTCGTTATATTTGCACGAGCTCTGGCGAATCACATGTAGGCAGTATTGAAGAGATCAAGACAGTAAATGAAGAGGTCGTCTTCCACGTCCGCCGCCATCTTCCCTTGCCGTCAGGGCATTACGATCCCTTTTCTCGCTATCTATGGTTTCCTGCATCGTCACTTTCTACTTCTGTGGCTGCTGAGGTGGACATTGTCCCACCTCGGAAGGTTCTTGGTCATGTTGCCCGTTTTCAATATAGTGAGAGTCGCGTTGTTGTGGTAGATCTGGCCAGGGTAAGTTTTCTTCTCTCCCTATGTTTCGGTTGACCAAGATATCTTGGTAGGATTAAGCGACGACAATTGGGATGTTCAGCGGGGTCTGGGGTTGTTTTATGTTAATCTATTGTCTGCATTCTACATAAAATACCAGCAGCAGCCCTCATGGAATGTGGGTATTGCTACATAAAAAGCTCTTCCATCAGATCTTCAACAATCTGTGCTTCCTATGTATATACCTTGAACCTCATCGCTCGATAACTTTGCCCAAGGAGGCTATCGTCATTGATAAAATTCAGAAATTGGATATATTGTTCACGATATTCACGGACATGGTTATGATTCAGCTTCTATGCCTGCGGCAGGCGCACAATCTTCTTGGATATCTGGAATACCCCCTCCATCTACAGTTTTATTATCTGCACCATCGATACCTCATGGAAAACTCAACTCTATTCATCATTCAAGTTCCCATGCTGAAAAGGGGCATAGTCAAATCCATTATATTCACTCAGACAGCGAGTTTTAACGTGGATCTGGATCTCGGTCCACGCCCCTAGTTCGTCCTTCGTCGTGGGGCGCTAGTGGGAGAGGCTCAGGTAACTCGACAGGGTCTCACCTGAGTGTTTCTTTCTCTGGACACCTCTACCTCTCGGCTATCTCGGTGTGGTTCTCGTATGGGTTCTGGAGAAGGACCGTTGCCAGCACCTACAGTCCTCGAACAAAACGAGGAAGAACTTGATTACACCCTCGTGGAAACCCTATTAATCCTTTGAGCCCGAGTTTGAGCTCTACATCCTCGAAAACTTCTTCAAAAGCTACTTCTATGTCCGGCTCAAGACAGCAGAGTGGTCGCCTTGCGAATAAGGAACAGTGAAAGTTGGTTGAGGACAGTGATAGCAAGGATGGTTTTAAGGAGGAAGATGACACTGCTACAGAGCTTCCCGATGATGATTACATGGACGTTGACGACACCTCTCGCAAGTGTAAACGCGTCCCATCTCCAAATGCGTCAAACAAGATGGCAAAAGTGAAGGCTGAGCGTTGCTTTCAGACTCCTGCTAATGCTCGTACGACGCGTTCCCAGAGCACCGTATACAGTAGCTCCAAAATAAAGCTCAGCGATACTTCCACATTTCGTGTGCTTGCATTATGGGATAACGGGGACTGGTACTCTGGCAAAGTGTCTGCAGTGCAGGCAGATACGTATAACATCGATTTGGACGATGGATACTGGGACTCCAACAAAGTAGGCAGCATTCGTCTGCTCCAGCTCAAGCCAGGCGACGAAGTCTTGGCTGGGCCTTCTCGCAAGCCTGCAAAGATAGTGGAGGTCCGCCGCGACGAATTGATTGTTTCTCTCTGCAGCGGCAACATTATGCCCCTGTCTGGACACTCTGATTCATTATAGCTGCGGTCGTTTCAATCCGCCACGCCACCGTCCGCCGCCAGGGTAATAAGGGTCCTGATGGCCTTGAAGGCAAGTGATATCCTACTCATACGTTCATGCACGACTTGTTCCTATTCTTGCTCGCGAGCTCGGGAGGTCAATGGTGAAGCATACGCTCATAGAGTTTATATTCTTGTTACTTACTTAACTTGTAGACCAGATCCTTCAACGCCATGTCCGAATGTCTGGCGACTGGGGATACTTCTCTCCTAGCCGAGATACACACTACAACCAGCGGTCTTAAAGCTCTAAGCGCATTGACTTGTGCCACGGACCTTGAGAGCGCTCAACAGTCAATGGGAGGACATGGATACAGCGCATTCACAGGTGTTGCCCATTCGTATGCTGATTATGTACTCAGTGTCACGTAAATGCTTCTCTGCCCCTACTTTTCCGTTACTTTTCGCTCTGACAAACCGCCATCCCTTGAAAATAGATTCGAGGGCGAACATTTCGTCCTAGATCAGCAAGCCGTACGCACAGCCTTGAAAGCAATTCAGAAACATTTTTCAGTCAGGCTCACCTCCATCACCCTCAATCGCTCAAAATCACCCTCCATCAATGTATTATCTCTGTTTGCTTCTGTAATGAATGAACGAGCTATTTCCTCTTTGTTGGCCATCATCGCTTTACTTCGATATGTCTCACCCTATCTTGTGGCCAAAGACATACTCCTACCCTATAGGCAATACATCTGCCATTTGTTTAACCCAGGATCTTCCTCCTCCTCAGGCTGATGTCCTATTATTGGGCTGTGGCAATCCTCGCAACATCCTCTATACGATTCATGCTGGTAGCCAGGCGGGTGGTATGTACTTGTATGGTCACTTGAACAGTTCACTAACATAGTTTACAGAATCACGACAATTGGACTTCACCTGCTGCGATGACGAACCCGGCGTTCTGGGTATGGCAGTTCATATTCTTGACTAAGCCAGTCACACTCATATACGTTTCTCATACTCACAGGATATTACTCACTTTGGTTGTAGACAGCTCCTCGCTCGACACAATCTGGAATATTTTCCTTCATTTTGATGTCGATTCTATGTCCCTTCTGATTTCGCAGAGCAAGCGATTGATAGAGATATCCAGAGATCTCGAGACTTGGAACTCTTCGCCGTACTCTGGTTTCATACGCATGTGCAATAGCGATACATTGGCGTGACTACGTCAATACTGGACTCTATGTGAATTTCAATGACCTTCCCAACTCAAAAATCAGGTCCATTTTGCGTCAATTCTCTTCAGTCAATGATACCGAGATCCTCATCAATTGCAGTTCAGCTCGCTCAGCAGGCCTGTATTTTGTACATGCCCTCGACCTCGCGAGCCCGCATTTTGTACACTATTGGAGGACGGGCACAGTCTTCCGCGACCATAAAATCATTGCCGCTACTATAAAGCTCAATCTGACCTTCGTCTACTCAGCCATGGGTGAAGGATGCGCGGTGCATTACGGAACGCATCCTTTACAGTGCTTCCACCTCAGAGAAGCATTCGCCTCTTCGCGCAAGGGTGAAGTACAGGAATGCAACTTGGTCAACGTAGCTGTCACCCAATTTCATCGATGGTGTACATCTTTCAAATCGGTGATATCGACGAAGGCTGTCCGTATCCGTTTCTTCGCAGGTGATGCCATCGCTTTCTGTCATGCACTTCATCGTATTCGAATTACTTCTTCCACTGAGTCTGGTCTCTATACTTCGGTCTGGTCAGGAAGTCTGCTCGCGCTGGACACCGATGATTACACTACTGGCTCAGCTCCTACCACTTTTAATGTCGTTGAGACGTCAAACATCATTGCCGGTTCGAACTTGACAATGAGATTGATGGGGTTCTTAGCCCAGTGATTCGTGGGCTATTGTTTCATCCGTCCCTTTTCCGTCCCGAAGGCCTTGGTGGTGGCGATGCAAGCTGGCGTGGCGTAGTCAGTGGGCTCGAAGCCTTGGTTTCTGTCAAAAGCATCGCTGTCATGATCACCCGGATAGAGGAGTGGAACCCAGCAAATGCCACGGCAGCTAATTTTGAGACAGTCTCCTTGATGGGCCTGCTATGCCGGTTGGGTGTCTTTTCCAGTGAATGGGTTCGTTTTCTTCATGTTTAAGCGCTTCGGCTCTTTTTCTCAAAGCTGCTGTAGCTAGGTATATCCAAGACTTACTTTTCGGACCCGGAGAAGCGTACCCGAGATGATGTTGAACCATCATATGCCAGTCTTCGAGGAACTGTAAAGAGCTTGCAGGTACAACTTTGAGTGTTAGATTCAGGACCTGGATCTGAATTAACACTGTTACTAGAACCCACTGTTTCAAATCTTCAATACCCTGGTCAGGGCTTCCCCAGATTCAAGAGAAGCGGTTCTGCAATATTTCAGTAGAATTATCACGTTAAATATCAAGAGTGCTGAGAGTCGTTTGGAACAATCCGACGCATAGAGAGGCACTCAATCAAGAAGCAAAGTACGTATCTGAACTCTTTTCATGAACTCGCATTCATTCTACAATAGAAATGTTGACAAATTCGTACCATTTATCAACTTGATGATCAACAACGTCACCTACCTCATGGACGAGTCATTGAGCGAGCTAACGCAGATTCACAACATCCAGATTGAAATGGACAACAAGGAAGTTTGGAATTCTAAGCCTTTGGAGTATCGGCGCGAACGAGAGGGGACGCTTCGCCAACTCGAATGGCATACCTCAAGCTGCACCACTCTAGGCCGGTCTACAGTCGAACTCCTCAAGCTCTTTACTGCTGAAATCTGGGAGGATCACACTCACATAGCGCAGAAGACGGCCTCCATGGTTTGCAGCATCAATCAGGACAGTACAGGAGGGCAAAATTCTGTTGGCCTCATGCTTGATGGTATCATTCACCACCATCATGTTACCTTTGCTTCTCTTCTCGGAGTGGTCAAGTCTCGAGTGTACGTTGATTGGAACGCGACCATGGAGCACTTACTTGATCTGCTTCAGAGCGACAAAAAGCTTTTACTTGGGTCGAATTACTATCAAGAGTTTTGCTGCCAGCTCCATATTCATGGAATTTACTCTGTGGATACCTTGCGGCCGAATTCAGATTTGGTCGCTACCAGGATTAACAGAGCAGACTTTTTCCGTGAATGGAATATTGTTCTGCCTGTCGTTTGCGTTGTGTTACTTGTACCACGGGTAAAGCTCAAGATTTTCGAAGACACGGAGTTTAGGACATGTGGATCGCCCATGTTCCAAGGTGAAATTCTAGGCTTTTCCTTGTTCTACGACGTCTATGCTTCCATCCAGGTTACTTTTGGTATTATCTGTACCGAAGGTAGTGGCTCTGACGCGAAAGTGATCATCAACGAGGATTCATCTGGGTTGTGTGGGAAGTCACCTCTTGTTGTGTCGTTCTGGGTTCCGGCGTTCAATCTTGTAATGGTGGAGAGCAGTTCAATTAAAGTAGGATTAGCGATCAATTCCACGCCTGCCTCTACCATAGTTTTTAGGCAAGACCTTGGGCTTCGATTACAGGTGTTCAGTGCCAGTTTGACGAATAAAAAGTACGTTCACGTAGTCAGCACTCGGCTCCATCATTCTAAAGAACTCGATACTCTTCGTGCCATTTCACCTCAACCCTGTCACAGTATCCATTACCTTGCGAGCCTCTTTTTGGAGCATTGCATTAGCCCGCAGCCAACAATCAGGTCAAACTCTCAAAGGTTTGTCTCATCCTCCCCACTGTCGAGAGCATTACTTAATAATTATTTCAGGTCAATCACGAAGTCCCTCTAATATTGTTCTGTACAATAACTAAAAAAATGCATGTAATGTTTTGGCATCAATATTTGTACTTCCGAATTGAAAAAAGCGGCACATACACGTTAAGGAGTTTGAGTTCTTCAGTATGAGCGCGTGATGCAAGGACTTCAGTCGCGCGCGCACTCATTGCTCATCATACGCGTCTCCGCCGAGTCTTCCGCTTCTTCTCGAAGTTTAACAGTTCTGCTATGTTTGATTCGCGTAGGAGGGGCCAGAAGTGGATAAGAGCGTGGAAGAAGGCAATCCAACGACCTATATCGAAGAAGGAATCGCCTGGATGGATTTATTGTTACCTTGATAGCTCCAGCGTTTATAAAATTGGTCAAATGAATAACTATGCACGGCGACGAGCTGAGTGGACTAGGGTTTGTCAGAGTAAGAAACGTATCTGGCTAGGAGCAGTATGGGTGGAACGCTCGCATCGAACCGGTACGTACAGCTTGCTATTTTGAGGAGACATACTTACCTTTGGCAGAATCTCTCACTCACATCGCGCTCGAATTGTTTTGTGACTGTCGACCGCGATTCGTATGCCCCTCTTGTAAGTTTTCTTTCTTCTATCTCTTCATATACTGTTACCTCGCATTCTAGGCACAATTACGCATCAAGAATATTTTCAGTTCAGCAGCTTCATGGACTGCGAGTCATTGCTTTGGCCTCTAGTGGATTTCATCAAACATATATGATTCAGGTACGTCTGGATATGCTCATTTTTGGTGATATTTTACTCATTTATCTACAAGCCTGGAGCATCCGCCGGCGGGCGCTCAGCGTCACCTTCAGCCGAAGCTGGTGTTTTTTGTTAGGGACACGATACTTTTTCACAAAGATTAAATACGTATTGGAAAACGTTAGGAGCTCAAACTTCGCAGAATCGCTTGGTCTCTAAATTAATATCATAATATTCTTCACATCTGATTTGTGATCTTACAGAATTGTATATTTTGTCTATTAGTTTTATTGTTAATACGTACTTCTAGTTTTTAAATATGTTTCCTTGTATCGAAAATCAATTTTTAATTTTCAAATGTCTGGATAAATGCGGAGATATAGGAAACAATAAATCTATAAAATCGTTCTGGAATAGGTGCTTCGGATCAGGGGATCTTAAACTTTCTGAAAGAATTCCGAGCTTATTATTCCCATGACTTTTGGGTGTGATTGGTTGTGTGGGGTTAATGCGGGGCAATTCACATGACGTACTTATGTGTTGGATCACATGAACACTAGTATCTGAAACCATTAAAGAATGAATATTAGTATGCTCATTACTGAACTACGTAGTGAAGTTAAAGGATGTGGTTGGACCTGGTCACCATGAGCTATCAGTATCCGCCAAAACGACTGAAGATTCCATTCTTGCGAGGCCACCTTCAGACCGAAGCCCCCTTTCAAAATCAAACCTAGACCCAAATCCGAACCCTCCAGTACCGTGTGTGAAAGTCGACTGTGCATTCACCGAATGTGAGTGGTATATGATGTGACCATGCATGGCACCTCTGCCGTCCTCCCATTCTATCCTGATACTTGGCCTCGCCGTCTTCAGCTTTTGAAGAGGTGATAGTGCGTGAGTGCCGGATACACAGACGTATGATATCTTGGGACAAAGAAAACCCTCAACGTCCCTTTTCTTCGACTCCGTGTTGTCAAGCTCGCCACGGTGAGTGAGAAGATTCACCAGACCATCGGCGTCGAAATGTCTCAAGACAAGCCTTTCCAGCCCATGCATATGGCTGATGCATCGTTTCCAACGAGCCCCTTCTGAAGGATCATCAGAGAAATAAACCCCAGAAACCTCGAGAGTCTTGAGTCGTTCCAAGCCGCCCACCTCCCCGGCTGAGCTTGATTCCGTCAGGAGCTCCTCCAACGCCTTACCCAGATCTTCTCCAGCCTCCGGCCGCCGTCCATGCAAGTCCACTAAACGCAACTCCTCCAATGTTGCAGTCCATAGGAGTTTTAGAAGCAAGGGAAGGTTGTTGACGCGGAGGGACAAGGTTTTTAGACTTGGGACTTGAACCGGAGAAATTTGGTCCAGGATCGACTGGCTCATGACTCTGGAATCGATTTCGAGGTGGACCAGAGATGGAGTGGAGCTAAGAATATGCAGAATTTTGTGGATAGGGAGAGGAGGGGCACGAAGCGGTCTTACAATGAAGAGTGACCGCAAGTGTGAGATATTGGGTGTAGAAAGAGCAGGAAGGACGTGATTGGTCAACTTCAGTGATTGGAGATGAGGGAAATGGGAGAAAGATTCGAAGACGGGAGACCATCTGGAAGGAGTCGCAGGAATGTCACTTGTTATTCGAATTCGCAGGTTTTGGAGCTGCAGAGACTGGGGGGCGAGCGCAGAGGAGTAGATGGCATCGAGAAGATAATATGCCTTCAGCTCTGTGTCTGACTGCACATTTAATGTGTGGATTCGAGATCTATGATATTGCAGGAACGCGATCAAGAATGAAAAATTTTTGGAGATGAATGTTTGTTCAGAGACATTCTCCGTCGTCGGTTCCTCCGTTGGCAGCGGAGTATTCGTGACATTAACGAATAAATCCAGAGAACACGATCCCGCCCTTTTGAACCATAAACCTGCTTTGCGAACCTGACGGTGTTCATCTGTCGTGCGAAGCTCTAGTCGGAGCTTACGCCAAGCGCAAGGTGAACCATGAGCGATTTTATAGAATGTCCGGCAGATGGTAGCAAGGATAAGAGGCGCATCTGCGTTGTATGCGGAACAACAGCTGAAAATCTCTCCCAACACCTCCGGAGGAAGGGAAGCCAGTGTAGCAGCAGGCATGCTTCGAGCTGGGCAAGGATAATTGAAGAGTGATACTCGGTGCATCGGTAAATGGCTGTCCTTTTAAGACCTGGTCCAAACACACGCGTAAAGCAAAAAGTTTCTTGGAACCGTTCTAGACCTTGAGCTTATAAGGCTCATCGTTTAAACCTCAAGTCCTGGATGATGAAACAGCGATATCGGCATGATAGATACTACAAATTATGAGGGTCTCGACGTACGGTTGCATCCAAACACTGGCAAAACCGATCTGACAGAGATTTACAAATTGGCTTTGAAACAGGTTCAAGCTAGCCGTCGCAGGAGAAAGTCAATTTTATGTAAATCTTCGAACCAATCACGCCAGTATCACGCCTGCCTCGGCAATTTCTGACCAATCACACCTGAGCGCACCTCTTGACCAATCACAATCCATCTCAGGTAGACTCATTCGCTAACGCTCTCGAAGTACGTACAATACTTTCAGGTTTCTTTTTCGTAATAAGACCACCCTCAGTTATCATGTAGACGTCGTGAACGCCACTATTTAACTACTATGGTACCCGGAAGCCAGAAACCAGTATGAGATGTCAGCCCTAGGCTGGTGAACACCGCTGAATAGCTGTTTCTTAAAATCGCCCCAGAAATTGCTGTTTTTATGGAATTTAGAAATGCGACGGGTACAGCAAGGTGGGATAAGGTACAGCGAAGCCTGGAAACGAAGAATCAATCGAATAGACCGAAGCCCTAAAAACATCCACATAATCAATATTCTGCAATAGTGATAAGTAAACGAATAAAAGCATACCATGTCGTCGTCCGACTCCTCCTTCTCCTCTTCCTTCTTCTCCTCTTCCTTGGGTGCCTCAGCAGCAGCAGCGGCACCGCCGGCGGCAGGGGCTGCTGCAGCCGCAGGTGCACCTCCTCCACCAACATTCGAGAGCAGGTCCTTCACATTCTTTCCTTCCAAGGCCTTAGCAAGGAGAGATGCCCATATAGGCTCGAGCTCGACGCCGGCTGCGCTTGTTAGGGCAATGATTTTGTCGGACTGATTTTCAGAGTCAACAAACACGATATCGTTCTCAAAACAAGAGACGTACGGTAATTTCGATTCCCTCGTCGGCGAGAATGAGGGCGGCGTAAGTGGCAGCAAGGTCAGTGGACTAGAGGAACAAGCAAGTCCGTCAGAAATCGTCATCCAAGCCAAGAGAAGCGCATCCAGCGAAATCTGGCATTTCTCATATCTGTAGAAACCCAGTACCGGAAGAATGCCCTATTGGCGGACGTATCTCACCATTGTGATAGTTTTGGGGACGGAGAGTCAAGTACGGGAGGTCAAGAAGGGTAGTTGAATATGGACACTCAAAGATTTTCTTTGGCGTAATCGGTGCAGTACCGTGAGAAAATATGTTCGCTTTTGGAAGTGAAGAGGAAAGGCTCAAAAGTCTCCGCCAGCAGGGTATGTAGAAGGACTTAGGACAGTTCTATTCTATGTCATGATAGAGCATACACGATAACGTAGATTACTGTACATAACAGACCAGGAAATTACTATTTCTATTCTGAATTGGTATAAAGAACATTCAGTTGCTCAGGATTGCGAACTCCGGAGACCAAACTTTATAAGCAGGATCCACAGTGTAAAGCGACACGAGACGGATATTTGGAATCATGAGGACTAGGGGTTGGCTTTTATGTTGCAGGCTCTAAAGGATAGTAATCAATATAATGCTCCAGAAGCAACTTGTGTGACCTACTTGGAGATATTGAAAAAGTTTGAAGCAGATAATATACGCCAATCCGTACCGTGTGTGGTAACCATGATGGCAAGACATTGTGACTGTATTAGTCACAGGATCGTAACCTCGAAACTGTCGCAGAGTCAGCGAAGGTTGAAATCAAATTTTGCGCGAAAACCTACGCCAAGGCGAAGTTCAATGGTGGGGAACTGGAAAGGTCTGTCGATGGGGTCACCAGCCAAGACATCACGACGTGAAATGATATCTAACGCGCTGACGCCAGGGAACAGAGGGTCAGGAGTTTTCTCTATGAACTCCACTCGGAAACGAATGCCGCTTGGCCGAGGTGCAACGACGAAGACTCTTGTCCCCATGTTATACCGAGGGTCCTTGAGCTGCTGCCTCACATTCTGACGAAACCCACGTACTATAATCAGCAGATTAGAAGTATGCAGGACACAGAGCGATATACCTCGTTCACATAGACCGGTGCATATTTGGCCAAGCAGACGCCAGGACACGCTGGCAGGACCTAATCTCCGGATTAACAAAATACTTGACGAAAATAAAAGGGCTCCGTACGAGAGAGCGGGGATTGAGTACGGCAAAAGGTGGATAGTAGTCTTTGTCTTGATACTGCGAGCCCAAACCTTGTCAGAGCCCGATATAAGGAGAAAGAGTATTTCAATCAGTTACCTCGGGGTCCCGTTGTCTCTCCCAAACAGCCGACGCCCAAATGAGGTGGCGGACCGGAGGAAGGGGTTTCCAGGTCTAAAAACAAAATGGCGGGCTCAGCAAGATATTAGCTTCCCTTTTCTTCAAAAGCTTACCGGATGTTGGGATGAATTATTCGACATGGCGAGAACTGTGGCGAGAACTAGGATGAGACGCATTCAGTGAAATGGGTCGCCTTATATACCCCTCCGAGAAAAGTATTTGGCCAGTGGCCTTTCAAGCAGACATTGACTTAGAGGGACACAAATCAAAGCGGCGGAGACACCTTATCCGTTGGTGGCCCTGATTGGCTTGTAATGCGAAGAGGTCAAAGTTGAGACTGTAATATATGTCATTGTGCGTCCAAAAACAAGTCGGTTTGAACAATAAATGAAAAAAGTTCAATGATGGCAAATACTCTGGGTGGTAAGAGTCAGACGGAAGTGGCTCAGATAGAACAAAACGAGTAGGTACCTCCGACATATCATATTATGGATCTCCCTGACTGAACCACCTTGTAGCCTCTCTTTGCCTTTCTTTCAAGCGTCTGCTGCTCCTTTGTGCGTACCATGTCCTCAGGAACATTCTCCACCTCTACAAGCTCTTTGACCGCCAATATCTTTCCTGCTGTCTCAGGAGAATGCCGGTGGTATACTGTCTGCATGCGTCGATGTATGCCGAGTGACTCTAGTGTCCCCTTTTTTCGGTCACCAAGAGATATAGCGGATCGACGAAGCGTTATTTTGTAGTGGGTATTTGGTAGGGATTCAGATGAGGGCGTGCTTTGCGTAGAATGTGAGGTGGAGGGATTCGTAGAAGAAGTCGCTATAGCGCGAATACCACTAAATTGCTGTTTAAAACATGTTCTGGTAATGCCAGTTGCGTACGGCAACAATCGCGACGACATGTAGTCTTCATAATTGTGAGAACTCTGTGTGCGACAACGAGAGCAAGACAAAAACTTACGAGTGAAAGGTCAAGTTACAAGGTTCAAGCAAACTTTGATCAGAATTTGACCGGTTGGTCCACTGCCAGGTGACCGGCCTTCGCTTTGTCAAAGCCCTCTTGACAAACAAAGCTTTTTTTCACCGACCTCTGCTACTCGAGAAATGGAGAGCGCTGTAAGTCCATCATCGCTCAAATGTCCTCATCTTGTTTACGAGGAAGTAGATAGGGTGGAAATGCTTTGAATCGCTCCATGCAAGGGCTGTGGTCAACTCACCGACGAAGTAAATTAAACTTGAATGCCACTGCAAGTTCATCGATCCCGTCTACCCCCACGGAAGAAGTGGGCCAAGAAACAGTCGTGGAACAAGCAGCTGCAGTGAACCCTCAGCCGCCTGCTACAGAAGTGCCTGCACCGACCGATTCCGCATCTCCAAGTGTTAATGGAAAGCGAAAAATACGATCAACTCGTCGTACGACGGAGGACAGCAGTAAAAGGCAAAAAGTCTCTAATTCCGGGGACAGTATATCCAAAGACCACACTCCTCCGTCCGCCCGTTTATCTGATCTGGGAGGCGTCGATGCATGTATTGAAAAGATGTTAGAGTTTGTCGCAATGCCGCTTTCCCATCCTGAAATTTATCTTCACACTGGGGTTCAACCTCCGAGGGGCGTTCTCCTCCACGGTCCTCCTGGATGTGGTAAAACATTGCTCGCGAATGCTATGGCTGGGGTGAGTCCAACCAAGAACTTGCTCCTTTCACTATTGCTCATATTATACAGGAGCTTGGTGTACCATTCATTAATATTTCAGCACCATCAATAGTATCGGGTATGTCTGGAGAGTCCGAGAAGACACTACGTGATGCTTTTGAGGAAGCCAAAGTAAGTTTCCTCCCAGTCTTGCTTCAGCTGAACTTAAAAGTTTTATAATCACAGCGCGTAGCACCTTGTCTGCTATTCATCGACGAGATAGACGCAATAACTCCAAAACGCGAAAGTGCACAAAGAGAAATGGAAAGGCGTATTGTCGCTCAGTTCCTCACGTGTATGGATGGTATGTTGGTTTATCTAATTGGGAGACCATGCTGAGTTTTTCATTCAGAGCTGTCTTGGGAGAAGACTGATAACCGACCAGTAATCGTCATGGGTGCTACTAATAGGCCAGATTCGCTTGATGCCGCACTAAGACGTGCAGGTCGTTTTGATCATGAAATAAGCATGGGCGTTCCGGATGAAGTCGCACGAGAAAAGTAAGGACATACGAATCAAATAGATTTATTTGTCTCATTACACCCCCCCTCCTATAGAATACTTCGCGTCCTATCAAACAAGTTGCGGCTAGAGGGTAATTTTGACTTTGCTAGACTTGCCAAAGCTACCCCTGGATATGTCGGCGCGGATCTGTCTTCCCTTACAGCCGCTGCAGGCATCATTGCCGTCAAGCGTATTTTCAAGCAATTGTCTACTGGTTTCCTCGTTCTCCCACCTTCAAATGTGGACACGCAAGAGCAAGAGGCTTCGATGCAGGTCGACCCGCCTACCTCTCAGCCCGACTCTTTACCTCCCCAAAAACGCGAGGCACAACTATCAACTTCCCTCTCCTCCCTCTCCTTTCCTTCCACCCCTGGTTCTATAGCACATTTCCTCAACGCACATCCCGATCCTTTGACCGAAGAACAACTTGCTCCCCTGTGTATAACCGCGTCGGATTTCGAACTGGCCTTAAAACAGGTACAACCTTCGTCTAAACGTGAAGGCTTCGCGACTGTGCCTGACGTTACATGGGCGGATGTTGGTGCGCTTCATGGAACAAGAGAGGAACTTCATATGGCTATTGTACAACCTATTAAACGACCTGAGCTGTTCAGCGCTGTTGGTATTGAAGCTGCTTGTGGAGTGCTTCTTTGGGGACCTCCGGGGTGTGGAAAGACGTTACTTGCCAAGGCGGTGGCTAATGAATCTCGTGCAAATTTTATTAGTGTTAAAGGGCCAGAGTTACTTAACAAGGTTAGTTTTGAGTGCATTTATGCAAGTCTTACCAACTACTTATGCGCTTCTCTCAGTACGTCGGTGAAAGTGAGCGTGCTGTCAGACAAGTGTTTTCCCGAGCTAGAGCCTCCTCTCCTTGCGTGGTCTTTTTTGACGAATTAGACGCACTCGTCCCACGACGAGATGATAGCTTGGTGAGCTTCCCCCACAGTCATCCTCCTTCCTAATTCCTATGAATCTAACCCTTCCATTCCCCAGTCCGAATCCTCCGCCCGCGTAGTAAACACCCTCCTAACCGAACTCGACGGCCTCGACGCACGCAAAAGCGTCTACGTAATCGCCGCAACCAACCGTCCCGATATGATCGATCCCGCCATGGTTCGACCCGGACGTCTAGACAAACTCCTCTACGTAGACCTTCCCAACCCTGACGAACGGGCGGAGATTATCCGTACGATGACACGGAAGGTACCTCTAGCTGTTCCCTCTGGGGCAGAAGCAACCCAAGCCCAAGCCCAAGCGCTGTTTATTGTGGAAACTATCGCTCGGGAGAGGTGTGATGGGTATAGTGGTGCGGATTTGGCTGCGGTGGTTAGAGAAGCAGGGGTTATTGCTCTGAAGCGGACTTTGGGTATGTTGGATAATCTGGAGGAGAACGACGACGCACCCGCGGCGGAACGTCCTACAGTCCTCGTTGAATCCGACGACTTTGTGAAAGCGCTCGAAAAGGTAACACCCAGCGTGAGCCCAGCACAGAGACGAAAGTACGAGCTACTGAGATCTAAACTTTCTGGATTACCTGTGAGGCTGGGGAAGGAGGAGGAGAAACGTGTTGAGGATAAGGCTACTCTTTAGCTTTAGCTTTAGTTATGTAGCTCCGTGTGGGGAGTGCATAGATTTAGAGTAGTAATACTTATGTAGTATACAACATTTAAAAGTACAAAACGTGCTTTCCTTAACCGCTAAAGCTAAAGGCGCTAATTTACTTTCTCCGGTTGTTCTGCATAGCAAGGATTTGCACGAGACGTACACTAAAGGAAAAGGAAAAAAGAAAAAAAAAAATTAGACTTTTGCTGGAATCACAACCAAGCAAGCAGGGAACAAACAACTTACAATATATTAATCATATCAAGCTCTAACCCAATAGCTTCATTCATCGCATCCCTCTTCATAAGTCCCTGCTCAGCCAAACGCGCATGATGCAATATCTTTTGCGTGCTACAAATTAACATACCGTCAATCAAAAGGCGCAACATCACCCATAACTTGATAGACGATAGACTTACTCGTATAAAACGAAACCACCGAAAAGAGCAAGACCACCGTATAAAGAAATAGCCTCAGTAACAGCAAGACTTCTCACACCAAGGGGTAGAGCCATCGGCGCAAGTGAAGCGAGAGCAACGACGGTGATACCAGCTAGAAGTGGGCCTCCCATGTTTAAGTACTTGTCATTCCTAACAGGGATGCGGGATAGAATAAGTAGGATTCGCATCGCGTCGTGTCTCGGTATTCATACCAAAGACTCACCTTGCAGTAGCACCAACATAAGAAAGCGATCCAACAATCCCACAAGTATACAACGCCGCGCGGGATAGAATCGCTGGACTGAATAGGAACAGAGGGCTTAGTGTAGCTGCTTGGAAAGCGTTAAAACCCTAAATTCTCTCGATTAGGATAAACGGGACGACATCCGGAGATGCGGCGGCTTAGTACTTACCAGCCAAAACAAATGTTTCTGAACTGTTCTCTCGGGAGGAGTGTAGTATGTACCCATCATAGTTCCGATACCACCTACAAGGCTGACTCCGAGAACTAGCCCTGTTCACGATCGAACCGTAAATGTATCAGTATCAGGATGATAAGAGGTGGTTAGAAAAATATAAAAACGTACAGGGATTGGCAGACATAATCCTAAACGCGAATCCAGATTTGAACATCGTACGCGCAGCTATGTATGATATATTTCAATATTTTAATATTTTAATAAGCCTTGATTGTCACGACATTTTAAACGAGGATGAAACGCACCTAGTGCAGTAAGAACAAGTCCACCGCCAGTATACTTAAAACTCTCATGTAAATACGATTGTTCCGCAACCGAAAGCCCATCTCGTGTTTCTCGGTTCATCACGGCTTCGATGAATACTACGGCTCCTGCGACGCCAGCCTATCATCATCGAGTACCAGGGACCAAGGAACAAAGAACAAGGAACAAGTCAGACAACGGGTTTCTAAAACTCCAACGTCAGTCGTAAGTAAACACTCACAGCAGTCAACGCCATCCTCTGCCACGAAATACTCGGTGCTTGTTGTACGAAGGGAGCACTGGTACCCTGCATATACGTCCTCGCTTTTGCGAACACACCCGCACCCGAAGTGACACCCGAGGCGATGAAAGGCCCTCGGGTGCCAGTCACATTGTTCCGGGAGACGTTCAAGACATTCGTTCGGAATCGGAATATACTGAAGGACCTAATTTGGGCAGAGGGTTTCCGGAGGGCATTTTGACCGATTTGAAAGGTGGAGGTAGAGGAGGTGAGAGGTCGTACTGAGAAACCTGCTCGTAGCATTTTGGATGGTAGATGGTGGGTGGAGGTGAGTGAGTGGTATGTACTAGGGCACGGCAGGAAGTTTCTCGACTTCTTATATAAACACGATTTGCAATGTCTGCCGGAACTACATCTACGTCATACTTTTCCGATTCGGCAGCCGCCCGCCCAAAGACCAGCTGCAGCTCCCTCAAAGACTCAAACACTCAAAAAGCAGCCATGCAAAAACCCATAATACATACAACACATTAAGTACTTATAATCCATACAAAAATCCCTATGCACAAAGGCTTCATACAGCAGAATCTCTAATCGCAGGTATCTGCCTCATATCAATAACCCCCGTAATCTGACACTCAAGCGCCATAGCCAACCGATCAACCTTCTTCCCCTCTTTACCATTTACATTATGTCCTTGCCAATCCATCTCGAATATACCTGGTCTATCGGGGCCGGCGAACCAGGACCATACTTTTTCGTAGTCCTACGTAAGGTAAGTAAATAAAATTTGAGTCCCAAGTACTTGATAGGAGTGCGAGGGAGCTGAGCTTACTGTGAGGTTATAAATATGCAACCACCCATCCCCACCACCCGTAGCCAACCACGTATTATTCGGACTGATGGATAGTGCGTATACAGGTCGTTTGTGATCAGCGAAGCTGTGTAGGCAGTCTCCAGTGACGGAGTCCCAGAGGCGAATAGCACCGTCGAACGAGCCGCTATATATACCCAAAACAAAAACAACAAAAATGAGAGGAGAGGAGAGGAGAGCATTAGCATTCAACTACACTGGCTGAAGAGAATGGAGCAGATACCGACGTTGCGAGCAATTCATTCTTCACACTAGGTAACGTATACCACCCTATCGTACTAACAGCATGTTTATGTCCCGCAAGAATCGTCACTTGATCAGATCCAGACCCAGACCCAAGTCCAGGAATTGCGTCGTCCTCAGATTGACGAGAGATATTGGAGACGTTCCAGATTCTACTGGTTTTGTCGTCTGAGCAGGATGCGAGACGTGTTCCGGAGGGGTTACATTTGATTTGATTGATTTCGTCTTTGTGGCCTCTGATACCGAATTCCGATGGAAGGAAGGAAGAGTTAGTTAGGTTAAGAATTGAAAACAAGACCCGAGGCGGAGAGAAAGGTTACCCACCCAAAAGTTTTAATCGAACCTTCCTCTTCTACACTCATGATATGCACGAGTCGATCAGCACCACAGCTTGCGAACATGGTGTCGTTTATCCAATCAACATCTAAGCAGCAATCTAAACAGACCAAGTTTGTTTCAACAACGTGTAAGTATGGTAAAAACACAAAGCAAATACAAACCTTTATGAATTTGGTATTGTCTATGCAATCGTTTGCCTGCAACATCCCATAAACAGGTACTTCCGTCAAGACTCGCTGTAATAAGCCAACGACCAGATGGTGAGAACCTCGTCGTGAATATCGGACCCTGTGCACGATATCAGAGGAGGCTCATACATAGCAGATGATGAGATACGCGTACCTGATGCTGAGTATGCTGGAAATAAACACTACCTGAGGTATCACAAACTCGGAGAATAGAATCATAAGAAGCTATAGCCAACAAAGTGCCTTGGGAGTTCCAGCTGAGAGAAGTTACATCGCTTGATTCTTGAGTGGAGAAAGGACCCATTGTTATAGGCTCTGTAGATTGGGAGTTCTGATCCGTGGGATCGGGTAAATTCCAGATTTTGACGGTAGAGTCCTTCGATCTAGAATATGGGTTGTAGAGGGTTGATTGAAAGATATGCACGGACGTACCCTGAGGCCAGTAGATTGTACTGGACGGGATTGAAGGCGCACACAAATATCTAGATAGGTGTCAGGAGATTGAGACAGTACGCAGTGGTTGTAAGTACCTCAGATTTATGCCCCGATAGTAAACTGATAGCCTTGGGATCCGTCACATCATCAGCAGGACCTCGCACCATTGGCCGCGTTGTTTTAGCAGCCATTTTCTTTGACGCAGAAGAATCGGTAGACTTGGTTGATTTAGACTTGGTTTTAGCTGATGGATGATGGACGTCAGTAGAACAAAGGAACCACGTGGAAATAACACACATTCGGAAGAAGAATCAACGTCCATTTCATCAGGGTCTCTCCTTGGGCGTTTTTCCGTATTTTCAGTGCCGGGTGGCGAACTGGCCTTTCTCTTTGTGGAGATATCCTGAGCAGGGGTGGGAAAGACTCGGACGGAAGGGACGGGGACGATTGTGGGAGTAACAAAGGGCTGGGATTCGTTGGGAGTGAGGGAACACACGTGGGGTTCGAGTAAGGAGAAGGTTGTTTGACAATTAGTAGCAAGTTCTCCGCCTTGGAAATGACATTCGACTTCGAGATAGAGGAGAGCTTTGCTGAGAAGATCGACTAGTTCACCTCTTGGGACATGCTTTGAGAAAGCAGCAGACTTTTCGAGCTGAGCTTCCTTTACAAGAGTATACGCAGAATGTTCGAAGCCTAGTAATAAGTGAGAACGAATAGCAAGACAGAGGAAATGAAGATACCAGAGTCTCTGAAGTAAGAGTAGATGAGACGATTAATAGCGTCTGAGGTAATGTTAATGATATTAGATGCACCCATGAAGATACAACGAGAGATCGAATAGAATATAAGTCAGTTGTTTACTCTTGTTTATTTCTGTGGACCTCTTCTCGGACCGGTTACTCCGATCCGGTCAACCGATCATTTGTCATACTTGTACTTCTGCTTCTCCGTCCATGGATAATGAACAGAATGAACAGGTAGAACGAAACAATAATCCTCCTCGAGACATATCAGTATTACTCCGTATGTCGTATTATTTCCTCATTGTTCACTGCCAACTTTGCATACAGGTATTCTGGCAGCTCGTGCCTCGTCCCCTCTCAACTTGAATGAACCTAGGACTCTTGCTGCTGCAGCTATGGCAGAACTACTCATGATCAATGATAGAGAGTCTCTCGTTCGTGGCGTCCTCTCAAGGGCTACCGAAGACAACGACGAGGAGGACGAGGAGGAAGCAGAGGAACATACTGATAACGACGACGCAGACTGGATGGACGAAGATGACGATATGCGGGATGACGACGACGATTTATTTTCGCCTCATCGTCCTCCTAATCTGTGGTATGGTCCAGCTACCGAGCCTGAGCCCGCTGGAGTCGACTTGATCAGGAGTGGGGATTTTGGAAGATTAGCACCCAAGCTTCGTTCACGCAGGAATAACAAGAATCTTGCAAACCTTATCAACAGTCGTCTCTCTCGTCCTCACCCTGCCTTGTTCAAGGAAGACCTTTCTAGTGTAATTTTTTATCACTTGTTCTTTGTAGTCTCTGACGCTTTCTCCTCTAGGACCTTGTTCCCAACTCGAATGGCGTGGTAGTGGCAAATTACGGCGCCAACATCTACTCTGCTCAGTACTCCAAAGGTATGCCGCGTGCCGAGACGCGAATGCGTTCCTTTGTTCTCACCGCTATCTTCAGATTCCTCCTTCTTCTACACATGCTCCCAAGGCAGGTTCCCCCTCACACTAACCCTACTACTAGTCTAATTCCGTCTCAGACTTTCGTCTCCACATATATGACACAACCGCTCCTCCACAACTTTCTTCGCGGAGAAATTTTGATCCGTACCTGCAAACTACTATGAAAGTCAACAGGAGCATCCAAGGTGAACATGGAAGATGGACAATTACCGATGCAAATTTGTCCCCGGATAATCAACGGTGAATAATACCTCAATGACACGTTCACCGCCCTGACTAACCCCCGTGTCTCAAAAAGGATCATATATTCCTCCATAGTAAGCACACTTATTTAATTCTACTTGAGAATTCTATTCCTAATAACAGCTATTATTACAGACTTCCACGGCTTACATGTGTAGTACAGTGGATGATAACCCAACACAGATTCCTATCCCTTTCCACGATACGAGAGGAGTTGTACACGATTATTATGACTCGGGTCCCGGATCATTTGGGATTTTCAGCTGTAGATTCTCTGCGGATGGTAACGAAGTCATCGCAGGTGGTAGAGGACATCTTTTTGGTGAGGAGATTCTCCACACATACGAGTTGATACGAATGCTGAGTGTGATCCAAAGTATATGACTTACTCGCCAACAGACGAAGCGTTAAAATTAAAGCACATAGCGATGACATCAATAGCTGCTGTTGGGCGGATACTGCTTCAGGAAACGTCCTGGTTAGTGCTTCTGATGACAGCTTCCTCAAAGTTTGGTATGTACTTTTGATTTTCGAATAAACCACACAAGTTTTTACAGCGGAATAGGGATAGACGGTCCTTGGGAGCCTCACAAAAACCATCCGGCGTACTAATCGGTCACACCGAAGGTCTCACCTACGTATCTGCAAAGGGTGACGGCCGTTACGTTCTCTCCAACGGCAAAGACCAAGCAATGCGACTCTGGGACCTGCGCAAAATGCGCAGCAGTACCGAATTCGAAGGCGTTTCCGACCAACACTTTGGTGCACCAAACTTTGATTATCGGTTCGTTTGCTTTTTAGTTTGTTCTTACCCTACCCATTCTCTGACAGACAGACCGTGACTGATTTAAGATACGATAGTTATCCTAGTTATCCCAAGCCTAAGCGGAAGGCACATCCGTTGGATTGTAGTGTTATGACATATAGAGGTCATGCTGTTTTGATGACCCTGATTCGATGTCATTTTTCTCCTGCGGAAACTACGGGTGGGCAGTACCTTTATTCTGGTTCAGCGGACGGCAGAGTTCATGTATGTATCACTTTGTGTCATGCCATTTTCTCTTTGTCTATGTACTCACTGCTGGGTTTGTTTTTACGTGTGTAGATCTGGTCGCTTGATGGAACGATAGTACAAGTTCTCGATCGAAAGAGTAGTCTTCGATTCGGGATAGACTCTAGCGGTCCTGAATATACCAACCGCGTAGGCTCTCATCGTGCGGCGTGTGTTCGAGACGTAAGCTGGCACTCTCAGGTTCGTACTCTTCGACATCCTCAACCTTCACCTTGCTCAACGCCATTGATTGTTTTCAGCAACCCGTACTCATGAGCGCAGCCTGGGAATCCATCCGTTCCGGAAGCACCCTCGCAAGACACGAATGGAAAGGTCTATCAAAACTATCCAACTCGTTGGAAGATTGGAACGAGAAGAGACGGCAGGAGGAACCGGAGGTCGAGGCTCAGGCTGCTGCTGCGGCGCGTAGGTCAAGTAGATCGACGAGACTTGCGAGGCAGAGGTTGAGGACACAGATGCTTATGCCTGGGACTTATTTCGCTGAGGATGATAGTGATGATGAGGATTATGAACCGTGAACAGTGGAGATATAGAGTGGTAGGCTCGTGCGTGAGCGCGTTTGTACAATGGATGATGTATTCCTGACTCGAGGGGAGAGAGAGGGGTTGTACTTTTACACGTACTTACGCAGGGATATTTGACGGTGCGATACAGATATTAGCACTTAGTAGCTGATACTTAGTACTTAGCACCGACAGATGGAAAGAACATCTTTTCGCTATATCGAGACGCGCCTGAACTTGCCGGGCTCCCGCGCAAGTACCGCTGCCGGCCAGGTTCCGAGGTCCTAGTCAAGTTCAGGCTGTGCTACGATGCTGTACCTAGCTGAATGTCTTAAGAAGTTAGAACACCTTCAACTGCGCCCATCCTAATACCTACTACTTCAGTGCGTTCAAAATCCAAACTTCCGATTTACCCCTCATGACCGCCACTCCATCCAACGGCTTTCCAGATGGTTATTTCATCATCCGGTCGGTAGCTACCGGTCGATTGCTAGACGTTGGGGGAGATGCTATTGAGGATGGTGCTGAGGTTCTTTTGTGGCCTGAAAAGGAGACGTCCTTGGTTGAAAGTGCGTTTTGTGGTGTTTGACTCGATCTTTTGTCGTGCGTAGGCTGATATTGGTTGGTATGGCTTGACTTGACTTTGTAGGTCGACGATCGCCTGAGGCTAATAATCAGGTAGGCTTCGTTAATCTGAAGCATAATCTATTTGGTGTGCTTATGATTTAATCTATGTTCGTAGGTATTTTTCATCGACACGTCTGGTGCGCTGTGCTCTAGATCTTCTGGGCATGCGATTGATATCGAAGGTACATACACATATCGGCGAATACACACAGACCTGTTTAACAACTCAATTCCGCTCGTACATACATAGGAGACAAACTAGTCCTGCGTCACAGACGCCCAATCTCACTCCCATTCCCAAACAGTTACGCTCATCCCCTCCCACAATTCGTTTATTCCCCCGAAACGGGTGAAATAACCGTTCAATTCTCTTGCGACCCAACCTATCCTCCGAGTCCTCCGTCTGCTTCAAAATCTTCCGCATGGAAAGGAAACACATACATCCTCACTTCCATACCCTTACGCAAACCCCGAACCCTCATCGACGACGCATCCGCCTTCATCTCCTCCGCCATCGCTTCGCCTTTTTCTTTCCTTACCAGTGGCAGTGGTGGATCAAGGAATATGGCTACGCCCGAAGCAGTAGCTAGTAACGGTATCGACTTGGCGGAAGATGAAGTGTTGGAGATCGAACGTGGGGAAGAAGCGGAGGTGGATGATTCGTCTGAGTTGAGGAGGGATGTTAGGGTGTTGACGATTAAGAATAAGACGATGGATGAGTGGGAGGTGGTTGAGAAGGCTAGGACTAGACGGAGGTGGCAGATTGTTCAGTTGAGGACTGTGAATAAGAGGACGGGGGGTGATTGAATTTGGGGATTGGGTATTCTGCAACTATTCTGTCTTTGGATGTCTCATGTATACTTAACTTGCTTTGGCACTCGCAGGTTGTTGCACGAAGGAAAGTGCTTGCTATGTGGACACTGGGTTTTTGCTTATAATCTGCAGTTGATAAACTCTTCTTTATTGTGATGTCTGTATTATATATGCACGTCTGTTCTTTTCATAGGAATAAATTCTTGCCCCATGTTAGCGCCTGCTAGCGCACTGTTAGCGCCCAGTGAATCGCAAAGGTTCTTATCGCCGATTGGCCAGGCGGCGGCGGGAAGTGCCGTAAGTATACGGCAGGCTAAAAGTAACTAAATAACCAATACCCGGCTCGCCTTCTTTTGAAGCTGACTCCCAGTTTACGACTGCAGCAGGCAGCAGCTTCAGTGTAATGGGTAAACTGTTTGTCTTTCTTCTACTTGAGCTTGCTCTTGCTCTCGCCCACAGCCACAGCCATCATACACAGCAGACTCTTGAACAACCCGAATACGCTACTTGGTTGCAGAAATACGGCCAACAGATTGATCAGCCGTTTTCGGGACCTTTATCTTTTTCTCATTTACCATACACTCGATGCTTGGAAGATGAAGATGCGCTGTTTGATATTGCTGTCTTGGGCATGCCTTTTGATACGGGTGTGACTTATAGACCTGGGTAAGTCTCTGAATATCTGACGCTGGATTAAGCTACTTATTGCACCTCTGCATATTCTATGTATGTAGTGCTCGCTTTGGCCCGTACGCCATTCGATCCGGGAGTCGAAGACAAAAGGAGACGCGAGGATATACCATGTCGTGGAGAAACAATCCATATGAACAAGGCGTTAAGATAATCGATTGCGGAGACGTGAGTGACGCGTAAATCCTCGACCCTTTCAATCGCGTTTGCTGATCACTTTATTTCGGTATCATCGGATTTAGGTGCCTGTTAATCCTTTCGATAATGCACTAGCGGTCGACCAGATGGAGGTTGCGTATTCTACCCTTTTGAGAAGGCCTACGGCAACACCCAACAAGGCGAATCGAGCGTTGACTTCTGCTGGTCATCCGCGTATTGTCAGGTTTGTTTCTTAGTTCTTCCTTATACCTGATTTCTTATCTATAAGTACTTGTAGCCTTGGGGGTGATCATACCATTGTACGACATGACTGTTAAACCTGGAGGCCAGCTTTCCAATTAATTCATTACTCTAGGTGCTTCCTATTCTTCGTGCGCTCAACCAAGTATATGGGCCTATATCTGTCATCCATTTCGACGCGCATCTGGTACGTCTGTTCACATTTCTTCCCAATTGCCCATTCAGTGCTCTGAGAACAATCTTGCAGGACACTTGGGTTGGGTATCCTGGCTCAGTTTCGAACCAGTCGCGTGTAACACATGGGACTTTTTTTGCGGTCGCACAAGAAGAAGGCTTGATGTCAAATACCAGTATTCATGCTGGTATTCGTTGCAAACTGGGCGTTCGTAACTGGTTCTACCTTTTGTGATGACCCCATACTAACTAATTCGAATAATTATAACAGGGAGAAGCTGACCTCGAACATGATCAAGCTGTCGGTTTTCAATTGATATCATCGGATGATATCGATGATTTGGGGATCCCTGAAATAGTTCGCCGCATTCGTAAACGTGTAAGCAATACTCCTGTCTACTTGAGGTAAGGCACATACATAGATGCATTTCTTGGTAGCTTACCTTTTTGCAGCCTAGATATAGATGTTATAGGTAGCTATGCCTCTTCGACGCTGTAAGTGAGATTACTGATGATGCCTTCTGCAAGATCCTGGATTAGCGCCAGCCAGTTAGTCTTACTGATATTTACACATGATCCCGAGCTAATTAGTCGTATTCAGCTGGAACTCCTGAAGCTGGAGGGTGGACGACTCGTGAACTCAAGCGCATCCTTCGTGGGCTGGCTGGGCTCAACTTCGTGTAAGGCAGTTCTGCTCACCAGTGTCATAAAAGTATCGCTCATTAGATACGCAGAGGCGCCGATATTGTGGAAGTCGCACCTGCTTACGATAATGGTTGGTTTTTCTCTCCTGATGTCTTTGCTGTTGTGCTCACAAACTTTGCAGCTGAGATCACTGGGATAGCAGCTGCGGATCTGGTTCATGACTTCCTTTCAATGCTCCTGTCTGAAGAGCCGCCTGTCAATGTCAATGCCCAACACATTCCAGATGAATTGTAAAGCATGATTCCTCTCATGACAGGTGATGTGCCACACATGTGTTATGTACAACTAACGGAGGATGTGGTCATTTACATTCATCTATGCTTCTCAATCAAAGAAATCCTTCAGGGTATGTCAAAAGTAATACATCGTGGGGTCGTGATAGCACATAAACAAACGACAGTAGTAAAGATTGAATAAAATAATGTGAACTTGGTCCATTTGAAAGAAGAAAAAGAAAAAGATTAAAAACTACTTTGTCATTTAGCTTTTGCCCCAAGACCCTTGTACATTCGACGTGCCAACATCATACTCCGGAGGGCTATCTTCGTAATGCTGAGGTGATGCCACACGTTGAGGCTGAGCTCGTGGCCCGCCAGGGCTAGTCACGGGGACTGGCATAGCAGGGATGTTGGTATTAATAGGTGCTGGCGATGAAGTTGTAGAGTAGGGGACATATCCGGAAGTCGAAGGATGCTCAGGAAGAGCTGGAACGGAACCTGATCGCTCAGGAAGAGGGGGAACTGAGTTACCACCATAACCGTCACCACCAAGAGTGTAATTGCGATCCTGAGTGGAGGATGTTTGGGTAGAATAATAGGATGTCGGATTGTTGGAATAGGGATTAGCTTGAGGCGCTTCATATTGGGAGTAAGTGCTTGGGTACTGCTCATGAGCTGAGTGATCTAAAAGAGACGATCCATCAGAGATGCCCATTAAAAACAGACATAAGAATTACTGACAAGTAGTGCCTCCGCCGCCGTGTCCGTAGTCATTTTGGCCGCTGACAGCAGTTGCACCACGATCGTGGTACTGATTTGCAGCCAAGTACTGATTGTTGGGAGGTGCAGATGTCGCTTGAGATGCGGCATAATTGTTACTGTACATGGAAGGAGCGTAGTTTGAAGGAGCATATGTATGAGAACTGCCTTGACGCTGGGGCTGAGGTTGAGGTGGATATGATGCCGTTGCATTGGCATTCTGAGTAGGGTTATAGTACTCGTCAACAGCGCGTGATCCTGCCGGTGCTCGTACATATCCGCCGCCCATGTAACTACTTGCGCCCGGACTCGGGCGCCTACCGTAACCACCTTGTGTAGAAGAAGAGTTTGGGGCACTGCTGTCGTGATACGGCTCAGCATATACACTGTCGCCATCGACACGAGCGGTGAGGGGCTGAGTCTCGTGGAATGCGGGAAGACCGACTTCCTTTTGCCTAGCTTTCCTATCTGCCTCCGCCTTCACAGCATCCATCCGCATCTGCTCCGCGTAGTTGTCGTACCCGTTCGCACTATTAGGATTAGGAGCATTTTCGTTATCCTTGGACCATTTACGGTTCCGTGGAGAGCGATTGTTGATACAGCACCGTCCCAAGGTGTAGAAGCATCCACTGAAGAACAAAAGAACCCACGCTGCTAACGTGAGCCATATGGCGTTCCCTATCGACGCTGACCCGACTGAGTTAATTCGAGATTTTGCAATGAAAAAGAGAGCTATATCGAATATAAACGCAAGAAGTGCCACGGTAGCAGCGAAACCAGAGACACAGGTGCTGCAGCAGGTCATTGACATTTCGCGGATATGAGCAAGGAGACCAAAAACTGCGGAGCCAGCTGAAAGGGCAAGAGCCACTATATGCAGTACTAAGGCATATGTCAACCATTTCACGGCTACCTGGGGTATTTGGATAGGAAGGTCGTTCCCTACAAGGCTATTGATATCTATTCACTCTGACAATCAGTGAACCGGGGATGTAATAAACTTGAAAGACGCACCAAGCTCATATCCAACAGAAGGTTTTGAGCAACTTGTGCCGTTCGACAGCTCCAAACAATAACCCAAAGTCCCAAAGGTGATCGTACCATTGAATCCATCCTCAGATATGTTTGCTTTGAGGAAGAAAACGGATTTGAAGTAGGGAACACAGAAAGAAACGACAGCCAGGAGAATTGTGGCAACCAAAGTGCACAAAAAGCCAGGAGTCGCAGGGCGAATAAAACCCATGGTGGAAAGAAGAAAAGATGAATGGCTTATTAGCGAGGAGCTAGGCGATAAACTTAAGGCCCGAGGCCAATATAGTCAAGGCGGTGAACACTGCTTACCCCAGCGACTGCCGTTGCCTCCCCGGCACGATAATTCCATTTCAAGACATACAGCCTCCGCTTCTTTCCTACGCCCATAAAATATTCGACGAATACATATGTCTAACTGGCATTCTAGGGTTCGTTCATTCTTGCAGGACCATCTTCAGGATATCCCTTTTCGGTGCGAGGAAATCGAGTTCAAACACAACCTTGGTTTGAATAAATGCTTACCTACAACCTGCAAAACAATCTCTTCGCCTTCTGGCGCGCTACTCTTGTTCTCCTGTATCGCCCCTTGTCATCCTCGCGCATCTTCTGACCCCAATATCTCTGAGATAAATATCGCTTCCATCTTCTCTCGTCTCTCTGATACTTCTGACGGGACATCTGGTTACGTCTTGCTGCCTTCAGCCATTAATGGATTCCTCAAGGAATCAAGACTATGTCTGCCTCCGCAATCAAGTTCAAAACCCATGTTTTAGCGTCCATCCGTGAGCACTGCCTTCCCATCCATGGATAGACCGGTGGATCCTGCATGATTTTCACAACGGCATTCAGACGTTGTCGGGAAAGGTAAAGGATTATGCTGTCGTAAGAGCATGGTAGACGAAGGTATGGCGAGCCAGTCTGTACGTTGACTCCAAGAGAATGAAGCGCAAAGAAGTACTTGACGAAGAATCCCAACTACGATTTATGTAATGTGAGTACCAATTCGACAGTCGTAGATGTTCTATTGCACTCATTCTACTTGCATCGCTGGATGCATAGCTATTATACACAGGAGCTTTACGAATATTGCGTGCGACCTGGGCCTGAGCTCTTACTCTCAGACAGGGCAGTAAAATTTAATGTTTCAGATAACAGTACTAGTCCTGATTGTATACCTTGGATACTCAGTACGGGATTCAATTGTTCCTTAATGCGACCCCTCTGCAGACTGAGAAAGACAGTAAAGGCATGTCCGAGGCCCGAGTCGTCCTAATAACTTCCATTTTCAAATTGCAATGTTGTTGCAAAGTGTAGAAGTAGAAGAGCGCATCAAAGCAGAGCTTACGCATCAGGCATATGCCGTAAATGTGCTGACGCAATACCATACAAACGCGAGCCTAATTTCGTTATGGTAGACCGCGAGCTTGCTTCGGGAAAAAAAGTAGCCACTGCTATTCCTCGCTAGTCTTGACTGCACGTAGCTATACACGCGGAGAGCGAAGGCTATCGTATGCCTTCTCCAATTTTTTTGTCTGTCCTACGGGTACCGGCTACTTTCCATTGGTCCGACGGAAGTTGGTACAAATCAAGGATGACGCACCTCGGCGGCGGGCTGTGTTACTACATACACCCTGTCAGTGTAGGGCCACTAAGTAACACTAATGAGGACGACTCCTGAAGCTGAAGGCCTGAAAGCCTGAACCCGCTGAATCTCGCAAGGCCAGAAAGCAGGAGCCTCAAGCAGATAAAGCCGGAACTGCTGACACCTTGCGTTTACGAAGGTAAGTCTCGAGATCATGATATGTCTCAGCCTGTCTCAACATCTCCTGCATCTGATTTAGGTCGATCCGCATCCGCAATTTCCGTCGGGCAATGATCCACACGTAATGTTTTTGTCTTTAGCCGAGACATGAATATAATATAGCTGTAAGTAGCGAGCGCGGTCAACTCTTTTTGAGTTTTTCTTTTCGTTCTCATTTGTCGCTCTCTTTCCATCTTTTCCTCCTACTCACTCCCTTTCCGCAGTGGTAGTATTAATCGACGCTGTTGGATGAATTAGCGTGTCCACAGCCTCTCATTGCGGACAACAGCCAAAGTACAGTACTATTACACCCGGTTCTCCTCTCTGGTGTGCATGTGGCGGTACTTACAGGTCGCCTTTGACAATTTGCGTGTGCACGGTTCAAAGGATCACTGCCTCAGTTCACGTTCCGCAGCGTGCTCAGTGCCTACCGTCCTCATACTCGGTGCCGGGATGAGTTTTATTTCTTTCTGCGTTGACAATGCGCGGAGACTTCTTGTGGGATGTGCGAGCGTATTCATCGCAATTATAGGTTTCACTTTGGTGAGTTTCTTGAACGAGTAGGATTTCGACATTGCTGTCTTACAAACTTCATAGAGTGTCTTGGCTGCCATAATTAATCAACTCTTCTCTTCTTCTCGACCTTCTCAGTTGATCAAGTATGAAGAAGTCATCTCTGCTCGACGAGACCGTGTCCGTGCAAGCACCCAGAGCGCAAATAGTGCCACAACTCAGCAGGAGACTGAGAACAACTCCAGTTCCAGTGACTCGTCTACCACGAGCATGTCGTCACCTCCTCATACTGCGGAATTAGCAGAGCGCCCCGTCACTTCCGACATTATTTCTCCGACTATACTCGTTACTAGTGATGAAGAGCAGTCACCGAAACATGGCATGAAGTGCCTTTCTCGAGAGCGAAAGAAGCGATTGTCTTTAGACACGATATCGGATACAGGCTCCGACGCTACCATACGGAAAAAGAGCAGCAGGAATTTCTTCAAGTCAAAAGGTCTCCGTAAGACGCCCAGCGCTCCGTCAGGTGAAGTTGTTCATTCGGGCCGTTGAAATGTAAATGCTTACATACTCCATATTCCGTCAGATTCTGCTTCCTCCAGCCAATTGCCTTCACCCACACGACAATGTGGTGCGCAGAAAAAGAAACCGCAGCCTGTACGACTTCGGACGCAGCCATATGAAGCGCCGTACTTCTTCCCTACTCCCGACTCAGTACCTCCTGCAAATCTTCTATCTCCGCCTCGACGGAAACCAGCACGAAGTCAAACACTACCTCCTCCGGAACGGAAAAATACTTCGGTGCCACAATCGCCCTCGGAGCTATCACCACCCGCGACAAATGCTCTCTTTCGTCCTGCTACCCTAAACGCTTCCCGAAGAGAGGGTCGTTAACTTTAGCATATTATTTCGTTTTTTCTTTATTTTGGGAGCTGAGAACGGAATCACGAATTCCGCCTCGGTTTTGCCTTGAGTCTTGCTTTTACTCACACACTCCTTAGAAACGCGCAATATTGTACTGTAAGAATACTTAGAATAGCGCTGATTGTAGTATGTCAATGAAACGATTTTGCACTGCTCACAAAGATCACTGTTTACAAAGATAAGATAAACACGTGGCAAGCGGTATGTATTGGGACCTGGCAGTCATCAATGATCAAGGGTAGTGTTAGCTCGGACCCAATGGACGGAGACGCGCGCCATTATTCTCTTTCCCAGATACACCCAGCCGAAATCAAAAAAGAGTTTGCCGTCAACAATCCTTCATCTCCTCCACCGTCTACTCCTCCTTCTCCCCGTACTCCCATGCTAGACAGTCCTTCAACGAATCCCAAAATGCTCTCTGCTTTTCCCACTCGTGAAAACTCTCCAATGAGCCGCCAGCCTTCACATTTATCACTTGGCGCGCCGACCGTGATGCCTAGGACACCGAAACCACTCACCCCACGACCTCAGACCGGAGAACCTGCTGTAGCACCGTCTTCTCAGCGATCGCCTGAAATGAGTCGACCTTTGAATGTTACAGACGCTCTGAGCTATCTTGACGCCGTGAAATATCAATTCCAGGAGAAGCCGGAGGTGTATAATAAGTTTTTAGATATAATGAAGGATTTCAAGAGCCAGCAGTGAGTTTCAACTTATAATACCACTCTGTTATGCAGTCTTCTGCGTTCCACGCGATGCGGCAATTCCTTGACACGCTCGCTAACGAACTTCTTTGCCTTATCAGAATTGATACGCCTGGTGTTATTGAACGAGTGTCGAGGCTCTTCCACGGAAATCCTCCACTAATCCAAGGGTTTAATACCTTTCTTCCTGTCGGTTATCGCATCGATGTCTCCGGAGACCCTATGGACCCCAACACCATCACGGTGACGACACCGATGGGCACCACTACTCAAAGTACTGGCGGTTTGAATCATGTACGAACCATTCCTCCTCGCGACATTCCTGGCTTTGGTCCGAACCTTGCTCAGCCCTTTGCCTTTCCTGGAATAAGCACCCCTAACACGCTTCCGCCTCTTAATAGCGGGCCTCTGTCACGCTCGAGAACTCCCCAACAACCATTCCAGCTCGCGCACGCCCCTCCACCACCGTATGAACAAACATTTTCTCCGGGCATCCAGCAAACTCAGACTACCGCTGCCGCGTCTCTCTTGGGCAATTTAAATAACAAGAACCCCGTAGAGAAACAGCCACAGGGTGAATTTAATCATGCCATTCAGTATCTGAATAAGATTAAAGCACGATTCTCGGACGATACGAATACCTACAAGCAATTTCTGGATATTCTCCAGGCTTATCAGAAGGAACAGAGACATTTACAAGATGTGAGTTGTATTTGAACGAGTTGCTCCTATTGTTTGCTGAAATAATACACAGTCGCAAGTTTATACACAAGTTCAGGCTCTCTTCAAGGATGCCCCAGACCTTTTAGCTGAGTTCAAAGATTTTCTACCAGAAGTAGGAGGTGGCCACTCTCATCCCGGGAACGCTATGTATTCTCAGTCTGGCGGGCCTTCCACCGCAGGTCCCTCTTCGCAGCCTTGGCCCCAACCTGATCTTCCAGCACCCAATTCACCTGACAAACCCGCGAAAAAGCCTGCGCAGGGTTCAAAACGGAAAAAACGGGCAGTAGAGAAGGAGCCCACTCCAGTTCCTCCTGTGAAACCTGCGCCTAGTCGGGTGCGTGTTCTATCCTTGATTGTCATTATCTTCAAGTTTGTTTAATGTCATGTTCATTTCGTAGGTCAAAAAACCGAAACATAATCACAAAGCTGATCCGGGCTCTCCTTCGTTTTCCCCTTTCTTTGGGCCGGGTTCACCTCAGCAATTGCCTGTGCATCCTCAAGTACCTCAGGTACCGCCTGTACAGTCCCAAGCGCCATCATTTGTACCACCTCCACCTGCGCCCTCTCCACCAGACAACAAACTCCTGTTCTTCGATCGCGCGAAGAGATCTCTTGGGGGTAGCGAAATGTACGACGAGTTCCTGAAGCTCCTGAACCTTTTCGCGAAAGATATTATTGACGTGAAGATTCTCCTCGATCGTACCCGTTCCTTTTTGGGGGATGGCGAATTGATGGATGAGTTTAAAGAGCTGGTAGGGTGGGATCCGCGTCAGGAGAATGTTGAGAACGGACCACCTGGGAGTATCAGAACAGGTCCGCCTGAGGCACTATCAGCCCTACCAAGTGATGATGGGCAAGGACCTAGCTACAGGAAGCTGCCTTGGAGTGTACGTCACACTTGATGTTTTCTTTGAGTGAAGTGACTAATCAGCGTGTTTAGGAGGTACGTCTTGCTTGTTCGGGCCGCGACGAGCTCTGTCGATCCGTGCTGAACGACGATTGGGTGTCCCACCCTACGTGGGCCTCAGAGGAGGCTGGTTTCCTCACACTCAAGAAGAACTCGTTTGAGGACGCTCTGCATAAAAGTGAAGAGGAGCGGCACGAGTATCACGTCCATCTGGAAGCCATGACGCGTACTATTGCCATGCTCGACCCTTTGAGCGCGCGCATCGAGGAAATGACGAACGAGGAGCGAGCCGCGTTCAAGCTTGGTCCCAATTTAGGCGGACCGAGTAAGTGTATATATCACCGCATCATCAAGAAAGTCTACGGGCGTGATGGCGGCAATGAGGTGTTGCAGGCACTTCAAGATTGTCCTAGTGTTGCCGTTCCGGTTGTCCTTACTCGATTGAAACAAAAGGACGAAGAGTGGCGTCGTGCACATCGCGAGTGGAGTCGAACGTGGAGAGAAGTAGACTGCAAGAATTTCTACAAGTCTCTTGATCATCAGGGAATCAGCTTCAAGCAGAACGACAAGAAAAACATTACTGCGAAACATTTCGTTGCTGACATCGAGGCTATTCAGGCACAACAAATGGAGAACCTGGAAAACCGAGCTCGATTCGCTGGAAAAGGCAAACAAAAGGCTGGTCCTCCTGCCTTCGCTCGGGGTTCTCTGGGATTTCAGCTGGAGTACCAGTTCCAGGACACGGCCGTGCTGCAAGATTCTCTGAAAATGGTTTATTCATTTTTGGAGCGTTCTCATGCTCAATACAGTCCCCTGGAGAGGCGCAGCGTGGAAAAGTTTTTGCAGACTTTTGTGCCCCTCCTGTGTATGTATCCTGTAGGGGAATTTAACAATACGTGCGATCCGCAGCACGACGCGGGATCTGGAGTTGGGGATGATGACGGCAGCGGGGTTGCTGAGTCCAGTGTCTCCGCCACAGAGCAAGGACCGGGTTCGAAGAGTGGGAGAAGGTCGATGGGTCAATCAAATGGAGTAGCTGCGGTTGACCTTCGAAAGAAGCTGCTGAGAAGTATGAAAGACAAAACTAATGGACGAGATCATCGGGGCGGATCGACTTCAGCAGGGGCATCAAGAGCCGGGTCTCCCCTTCATGAAAGACATCGGTCGCCTGCATCTCGGCAGGAAGAGGAACAAGGGAGCGCGGAGGACGTATGGATTCGGGAGTCCTCGGTCACAGGCGGCGTTTCTACATTCGATAATGTGAATGGCATCAGAGATGAGAGGCCATTCTTCGCGAACACCACGTTTTACACACTATTGCGGTTGCTGCAGGTAATTTTTATCTCTGAGAGTAAGAATAGGTCAACGCTAACGACTTCTTTCAGTTGCTATATTCTCGGTTACTGATGTGTAAGGAGATCGGGCAAGAGCTCGCATCGACGAAACATGCGCATCTGTTATCCAATCCTGTCGCAGTGCAATTGGGTCTAGATGACCCTAACGGGCCGGCCACTGTATTGGCGCAAGCAATGGAAGTGAATGGAGATGCCAACGTTGTTTACATGTACCTGTTGGAAGCCTGCGACAAGGTGTTCTCTGGAGACCTGGACCAGGTATCCTTTGAAGAGCACATGAGGTGGTTTTTCGGCAATAAGGTGGGTAAAGATCAGAACCATTTTTCCTGCCTTAGTAAATGAACTCCGCTATTCTTAGGCGTATCACATGTTTACTTTGGACAAGTTAATTACTGCCCTTGTAAAACAGGTGAGTGTAGGGCTTCCCATCGCCTATATATAGTGGACTCATAGTTTTTGACGCCAGGTGCAGACGATTAC